>ML799666.1:696209-722652 GCA_009831015.1 Picea engelmannii
GTCAACTCTTCAGACGAAATTGCTTCTACGTTTTCATCTTGAGATGGTTCTTGTTCTTCTTCTTCTTCCTCTTCACAATCTATGTAGAATAATTTCTTCTCACCACACTTATGTCCCTTACTGTACTTGCTATCACAATTAAAACATAAACCTTTTTCTTTTCTTTCTTCCAATTGTTGAGGTGTCAACCTTGTAGGTTGAGGTGTTTTAGAGGAAGGAGCATTATTCTCTCTATAGATGTTAGGATTGGTCCTTCTAGTAGCCATAGCCATATTTTTACTTTCAACATTTCTTTCAACCTTAAATTCATTCTCTAATGATTTGGGTTCCCAAAGGTGAACCTCATGTTGAATGTTATCCTTTAAAGTTCCTATGAATACATCAATCAAGTGCTCATATGTAATATTGGTTACCTTTATATTCAATCTTTGGAAGTTCTCAATGTGCTCGTTAATTGAACCTATTTGCTTGAGATTTATCAATTGGCTAAAGAAGGTATTGCTCCTTGTATCCTCATAGTGTGTTATCATTTCTTTCGTGAAAATTGTCCAAGTGACGAGTGAGTTGCGAGAACAAATCCATCGATACCATACAAATTGATTGGGTTCTAAATATAAAGAAGCAGTTCGTACATTTTTTGTATGTGGCACATTATGTAGATCAAAGAATTGCTCCATCTAAAGTATCCATGTGATTGGGTCATTTCCATCAAACTTCCTCATATTGATCTTAGGAACGTGGTTGGTCTTCAACCCAAAGTTGGAGTTTCTCCATTCTTGATTCACCTTCCTTGTGTCCTCATCATGAATTTCATGGGATACAATTTTCACTTTCAAGTGTCCTCTCTATTAGGAAATTTTTCAATCCTTCCATGATTTCCCCTTTTAAACCATCCATCTTAGTATCCAAATTAGCTTCCATTGAATCCATCATCTCTTGTAGTTCATCTTTGTCTACTGTCTTCTTTTGTAAATCATTTATGTCCCTATGCATTTCTTCACCTTCACCAAGAGTCCAAGTAGGATTGTCTGGAGGCTTATTTGGTGTAGAAGTTCCCTTTTTTGGTAGCATGTTGGCCAACTATCACTTTAAACCTTGATTTTGAGGTGGTTCTGCTAGAAAATATTCCTTTTATTGTATCTCCAAAATTTCGGCCCTTCTGAGTGTGAAATTTTATTTTTTGTAGGTCTCTAATATTTCTTCTCTTCAATGCCACAGGTTTGATAAAAATTGGATGTGCCAAGTGGAATTTATGGTAACTTCCCCGCAACTTGCTAATTTTTGGCCTTTCCAAGAGATCTCACTTGTATAGCATGCCCCGCACAAAATAATTGATATAAAATTCTGAAACTCGTACCAAAACTACTACGGGTTGTCCTCTATCTAATGCAGCTGGTCTCATTCAATTGGGATACTCTAGGAAGAATTTATGATTGTTTTACCTGGAACACCTACTTGAGACTAGTCAATAGGACTAGTCAGATACCACATATACCTTATTAATTTCTGAGAATATCCTCCAGATTTCAGGGTTTGAAATGTTACAACGAAATTTTTATAGCGAAAATTCCACAATGACTCAATTCAGGATAATTCCATAACCCTATCTTACAAAGGATGTATCTCTGAAAGTATAAGGCCTCAAGAGATGAACTTTTAACCCAACATACCTTGATCTGTCTACTAAATATCCTCCAATCTGTTCCTTCTGAATCATTCTAGAAAACAATTTATAGCGAAAATGCCACGGTGTCTCAGATGTAGCAGAAAAACCCCAAGACCTTGAGCTCTGATACCATATGTTAAGAACCAAATATCGGTATAGCATAGAAAAACCTCAGAATAAGTACTCAACGCCTTGAAAAAGAGAGAATTTCAAATAATAAGCCTCTTCGATGGGGCAACCTCCTTTTACCCCACATAAATGTTCAAGTACAAGATGATTCCAAATGAAAATGTCTCCTTGGTATATATAGGAGACTAGGAGGTATAATTACAACTAATGGAATAAAGACGACATAAATAAAATAACATTATTAATTTAATATACCCTAATTAAAGGGTAATGACCAATATTAGGACTTAACAATTCATAGAACCTAGATATGATTGCCCGGGATTAGGGGGTACAAAAGAATTAAATTGAGGAGGTTTCCCCCCAGGTGGTTGTTGATTTCCTTGGAAAGGAAAATTCCAAGGTTGAGACTATAATCCAGGGATATAATTCCCATACGTTGGGTTATGACCAACTTGGGGTTGCACCCCAACTTGAGCTTGACCTCCAACAGAAATTTGAAAACCAGAAGTGACAAAATGACTTGTGCCTCCAATTTGATTAGAGCTACTTGGGCCAGGATGATTATATCCTCCAGGTGAAGGTGGAGGAGGATTGTTAGGCCCCCTGGAGAGAACCTAGGTGGGTGTAGGAACATAACTACTAGCAACATTATACCCAGGAGGAACAAAAATATTAGCCCATGTGGGTGGATTCTGGGCAGGATTAGAAATAGATGTAATTAGAGAACGATACCCAGGTGGAAGTGATATATTTGGTCTAAGAAGATGTGGTGTTCCAATAGGAGCTTCAATGATTACCGCACTTCCGGTAGAAACAGGCGTAGCTTGTGTAACCATGGTAGTAGAGTTAGTGAGTTGGAGAGGAAGAATTGTTTGAGAACCAACCAACAATTGGTCTGAAACTATGAAAACATTATTGGTTGTTCCAGTAAAATGATCTAAAGGTATTGTATAAGAAGTGGAATTCACAAACGTATGTGATCCCATTGGTTTATTAGGAGTCATTCCTATTTTATCAAAAATATTGTGTCCTGAAGAGGTCTTCCAAAGAGAACGGACAGGGACAGAGCTAAGATAAAACATTCCAACAGTATGAACCAGAGTTCTAAATGACTCACTCTGAAAGAGTGGATCATCTACACCAAAATCTGCATGAGGTCCAATGGGTATTCCAGTATAATCTTCAGCAACAAAGTCTCCCGATGAATTTATCCGGAGAAAAAGTGGATCTCGTACAACACTCAATAACGGATTTATGAGAAGTATTGATTCTTCTAATGGAGTAGAACTTCCAATCTCAGAGGCTACATTGTTATTGACTACTCCTTCAGGAGAACCCTCTGGTGAGTTAGGAAGCAAAGGATTGTATTATTCCCAATCTTCCGGAGGTAACCCTTGCATCCTATGTGAACGACGAGGGCTGATGTTTCCCATACCAAATAAAGAATGAAATAAATCTATGTCCAACTAGAGAAACAAACAACACTCACTAATAAAATCTAGATATCAAACACCCAAACAAACCTTCTTATTTCGAAGTCACTAGGTTGTGATGAAATCCAACGTCACAAAATCAAGAAAAGAAGGGGCTGGGATAAATCGGGTGGAAAAGTTACATTGATGACCTGCTTAATGGAATTACACCCTGGTGAAATATCCCACACATAATCGTAGGTATTCCCTCCAAGGAGCCCGAGTGAGTTTGGCCAACGTCGATTCCAGGTACCATGAAGACATTCCCCTCCACAGCCACCTCGTGTAAAGACTCTAAAGAGATAGGCCACTAAGGTAACCAATTACGACAATGATGCCTGGGGAAACAGTCAACAGTCTGATCCACGCTCAAAGGCAGGGTATTCAAGCCCGAAATCAACTCGAGAAGGTCCCCACAGGATTTTCTTCTCAAGTGACCCCTAATAATACACACAATATCTACACTAAGACCAACAAAGAAAGGTGAGTAACTCTGTCAGCCCTAATGCGACCTCGTGATTGACCCTTGTGTTAGAAGGGCTTTCCAGGACAAAATGTAGCAAATGGATTTGAACTCTCCCTATCACAAAATACTATTGTGTGTTTTGATGTTTTGGAGAGTGTTCCTTACAACCTATTCCAAAGAGCTATCCTAGCTAAAGTTGGTGTATAAAAGTTCTAGAAAATAAAAGTTTCTAATAGATTTTAAAATTACGTTGTATTTTAAAGGTTGTTGCTTACTCAAAAGGGAAACGAAAATGAAACGGATGATGTTTTTGACCTTGACCCAATAAAATGCAAGAAGAGATGATATGAAATCATTTAATTCAATGAACTCTAATTAAAATAGGGAGAAGGTTTATGTTTTCAAAATACAAAAGCTAAAAAACACAATTTCTCAATTTTTGAATGAAATAGATTCCAAGCAATCAAAAACTACTAAATTTTCCAATTTTCTCTTTTTACAAATATTTGAAAGAAACAATTTTCTTTCAATGGTTACTTAAAATAAGAATAAAATTCAGTTATTTCTTTCTTAAACCATATCAAAGATGTAATGAAGAAAAGAAACCATGTTCTAAGAAAACTAGTGCATTCTCGATACTATTTCCAAATCAAACGCACAATGTAACCAAAAATGAAATGATAAGAAAACCTTTTGTTGAATGTAAACAAATGGTATCTCTTAATCAATTAACAATCCAAAAAGTAAAAACAATCTAAAACTCAAAAGAAATCAAGGACCCCTTATCAAACAAGAACTCAGGACCAAAATCTTGATATTATACCCTTGTGACAAGAAATCAAAAGAAAAACTTGCAAATCTTATAAAGAAGACTTTCAATTTCCGAAAATCAATCAAATACAAGCTTAAAAGTTATAAATCAACCATTAACTAGTGCCAAAAATTCATCACGGGTAGCAAAGACAAAACTGGGTAGAGAAAAGAAAAAAGGCTATCACCCAACAATTCCTACAGGAATCATCGCAGGTTGTAGAGGTGTACAGTCTGACATTCTTAGATCGTCGCAGACTATCAATAGGGTACAGTGTGACATCGTTGCACTGGTCTGCACCAGTAGAGTGCGACGACAAAGGATTGTCACAGGTTGTCAATAGGACACAGTGCGATGATCTATGAAAATAAAGAAAATTGGGAAGAAATACAAAAATTCTCAATGAACTTTCAAACCCAAAGAGTGATGGATCACCCACAGACTCAGAGAATGAAATCAACCAAAAGAAGGTAGGCTAAGAGAAAATAAGAATCAAAAAAACAAAAAAGATTGTATCCTGAGTATGGTCGCCAATTTTGGTATCAGACAAATTGGTAAGTGCAGACACAAACTAGTCTCCCTAACTTCCACAGGAAGCTAGAACAAAACAAGATACAATACAAATTTCAACTTAGACTTCATTGTCATATAAACTAGTTTAGAGAGGTACAAGCGACATACCTTTTAAATGACGCTTGATCCTCACTAGTTTCTTCCTTGTAGATCCTTCTTTGATTTTGCGGGATGGTAAACATGTTTAAGAAGAACAACCAACAAAGAGAGAGAACAAATATGTATATATTCCAATAAATTCTATGTATAAGATCAAGGAGTTATACAATAAATGCTAAGACACTTGTATAGGGAAGAAATGTATTGTTGCATTATATTAAATGGAAAGTGAAGAATACAACTCATGCCTTTATGTTGCAAGGTCTCTTTCAATGGCTCTTTGCTCCAACACACACGCCTTTACTCCAATGCCTTTGATGAAGAGGATCCATAATCTGACTTAGAGAACTAAAACAAAACTCTCAAGTATAATTTGTAGTAGAACTATTCATGCATATGCAAGCCCTTGCAAACCTTCATCTTTTCCATAAGAGATCTCTCTTTATATAGGGTGAA
Source organism: Picea engelmannii (assembly GCA_009831015.1). NCBI lineage: Eukaryota > Viridiplantae > Streptophyta > Pinopsida > Pinales > Pinaceae > Picea > Picea engelmannii. Next base: position 701,885 of record ML799666.1, read on the forward strand.
AGAGGGATAAATGAGGAGATAGGGATGATCCCACTAAATCAGAGAAGCGAGTAAGATCCAAACCGATTGGAGGCCACCTCATCTTCTAGAAGATTTCCTTCTAGAACATTTGTGAATTTTGACTTTTCATTTGCTTAAGCATTGTTGCACCCTATGCACAAGTAGCCTACGATGACTTCACAGTCTAGGTTTGGTGCAGAGTGTGACAATCAGGCAATGTCATACCCGATGCATAGAGCAAGCTGTGACGACCTTCCTTGTCATAGTCTTTGAAAGAGGAAAAAAAAACCACTTTTCTCATCTAGAAACTCTCTTTCTTTATTTTTCAAGGAACATGGAAATGAATTAAACACGTGTTGTCAATTGATCACTAGGGTGACCAAAATAATGTGTAACAATTATGCAAAGTGATGCAGGAGCATCGTTGGCAAGCACGTGGAGCAACACCTATCAGTGTCTGGGAATCTGTATGAGATCCCAACGCTGGAATTTATAGTAGATATTTGAAATCCACCTTAACTCAGCACCGTAATTTATCTTTTGAGGCACTCTTGAGTCCAGTGACAGAATTACCCTTTGAGGCACATTTGGATAATCTCAAGCGCAGTGGGAATTTCCACTATGGCTCTAGAATGTGACTGGTTTAGATAATCATTATGTTAAGTCTTAGAGTAGACATGTAGTCAGGGGGACCCTAAGAACCCTCTGAGTTAAATAGGTTTTTTGTAAGCCCAAATGAAGTTGTTTGTAGAGACTGGCTGCAAAGGAGATGTTAGTTGCAAGTTAATAGGAAATTATAATTTTGAGTTGTTGTTTGTTTCATTTTGAGTTGTAATCAGTTTCACTGATGAATAGAACAGAGGAAAATTGATCCAATGCATGGTGTAGACATGGTTTTGCAATTCTTTGTATTGTGTTTTCATAAGTGAGTGAATGAATCTCATATGAGTAGATGAGACTGTGAATGTGAGGATAAGTTTCAGTTGTTTCTCTTATGTTGAGTAGTGCAAGGTGTGCACACAGAACGCAAGGAGTGCGTTAATGAAACCCGTGTCAGTTCCTAAGCTCAGAAGAGATAGCACAAACTTTTCCCTTTGCAAGGAGTGAAAAGAGACTAGTGCAAGGCATGCACAGTCAACCACAAGATTTTGAACCTTGCATGAAGATCTAGTGCAAGGAGTGCATAGATCTGAGATTCCACTAAGCGTCGAAGGGGATTTACAAGAAGCCAAAGAACCAGAAAAGGAGGACGCCAAGAGGGCGAGAGGAATTTCTCTTCGAGAAATCCTTAGGATCTGGGTTATAAAAATCCCCGAGGCATGAGGAGTGCATGAGAGTCGAAGTCTTCAAAAGAACAGGTTCAGGAGGAGTAACACTTTTCATAGTGTTAAAGAGATCCAATATTCAGATTCGTCGAAGGAGAAAAGGTTCGAAACCTTTGAACACCCAGAAAATATTCTAAGCCTGAGGAAGGCATAAGCGCGAGGGGGAAAAGACCTTAGTCATTCGATCTGAATGCTAGAGAATCAGAACCATCCATATGAGAGGACGTGTGGCGAACGATCATCATTTCGTTGACTTGCGCCATGGAGAAGTCAAGGTTTGAGTCATAAGAACTCACGAGATGTGAAATCGCGACTCGATCTAAACCATTAGATCGAGAGGAAATCTCGACCGTTGGTTGTCCAAGACGAAATTTCGGTATTTCAGTGATCGAGAGATTTGGGGTGAAAAATCTTTCGACTTTTTGAGTCATGAAGTTCCGAAGTTATCGTGACCATTGGATCGAGGGAGGATCTGGACCGTCAAATCTGCACCATCGGCATTTCGGCGATCAGGAGAATGAGTGAGCGGACTTCGTGAGGCACAAAGTCACGAAATGTGAAACGTCGATTTGATCGCAACCGATGACCAAGGGGAGATCTATACCATATATCTCGGGTCATCGTGATCGACATTTCGGTGATTAGGAGAATGAGTGAGCGGACTTCATGAGGCACGAAGTCCTGAAATGGGAAACATCGATTTGATTGCAGTTGTCGATCAAGGGGAGATTTAGACCGTGGATCTCGGGTCATCATGATTTCAGCCATTGGGTGAACGGAGGCAACAGTTCTCCTAGAGTCGCAAAACATGAAATCGTGACGCTCCTTTCGCTCAAGTGCGTGGTCACCACTAGTGGTCACAAGAGAGAAAGGGCTTAGCAAAGAGGAACTAGCACTCGATTGGCACTGAGGTTTGAACAACACCCTGGAGAGAGACCGCGGGTCTTGTGCGACCTACGCACTATTGGGAAAGGACCTGTGTAATTGAGTTTGGGGTCTAGCAGATACCCAGAGAGTCAATCAAACTCATTTTCTTGATCGATCCTAGACCGATAGGTCGCGCAGTCCTTAGGAGAGAAGGGGGATCCATCAAGTACTCCCCTTGACAAAAATTCATGGACTCCTATCCATGAGCTCCTACACTGACTTTCCCTTCTTCTGGATAGAAACTTCATTTTCCTAATTGGCATCTTCTATTGGGTGTCCCTTCCACTTGACTAGATATTCAAAATAGGTCTTCCTCCTGGTCTTTTTACCGATCCTCTGATCAATGATCTTCTCCATCTGTGGCTTTTATGTTATGGGCATTGTTTTCTCCCACTGAATCTTGACGCAAACTCATGCCCTCGACGACACAGTCGCTCTCACCAGGACCTTCTCTTTTTTTCGGCCCGAAGAGTCAACAACCCTTCCAACTCTCTTGGGAGTTCTTTACCATAGTACACTTCTCAGTGATCTCCCTTTCGCCAGTCGGGAAATTGGGTTTCGCAGATTCGCGAACCTTGGGTGCACTTCCCGTGCAATATGAAACTCCGACTCCCGATCCCCGATGTCAACGGTCAACACTCCTGTGTATCGGGGATTTCCCTATCGGGAAATCGGCAGATGAAAAGGGGTGATTTACTCACCTCTCAGTACCCCGAACGCCGATGTGAGGTGCCACGTGCTGTCCTCCGCTCCGTCTCCGTGGGACCCGTCATAACTCGCGAGCTTCACTACTCCTCCGCGCTCCCTTGGACTTCGAAAACACTGAAGTGTCGAATCCCAACTCTTCGGGATCTCGTGCCACTTGTCCCTCCGATGATTTACGGCTCCGATTTAAATCGGGGAATCGCAACTCGCGATTTCGACGTGCATGCAACTCTTGTACACGCCAACCCCGATATGCCGAAATGCGATGGTGAATGGGTTCCACTGCGCTTGGAGGTTAACTCTTCCTCAAGAGTTCAAGTCGTTGATTCTCTTCCTCTCGAAGAGTTCTTCGCTCCGAAACTTCTCCCGTTCGGGCTTCACCTGGGTCTGTTCCACAAGACTTGCAAGGAACTCTCCCTCCTGAGCTTTCACCAGCTTTCCACTCAGAATCACTTGGGATTTAATTCTTCCATAGAATTATATACGCGGCATATGAAATAAGTAAGTAACAGGAAGCCAATATGCAAAGGCACAAGGCCAACAACACACAGAAAATAAACACGCCCATGAGATTTTAATCAGGGCTTCCCTGTTCTCCTCCTCCCAGGCTTGCCTTTGGGTCTTCAATTCAACCTGTACTTCACCTGCACGGTCCTAATAAACCCACACAACTTCTGGGTAAATGAGAATGAGAGTTAATCTGTCCAACCGCCTCAACGCACTCTATGCGGAGGAATTCGACTGCACTCTATGCAGGAATCTCCTGGCTCAAATAGAGAAACAATTGAAACTCATTTCTCATTCTCTCAGGTTTCGAACCTGATATGCAATCACATATGCAGCATATAGACAATAGGAAAAACAAGAAGCAAATATGCAACAGCATAATATTAACAGCACACAGAGAATAATCACAACCATGGAATTTGAATTAAAGCTCTACTATTTATTCAATATTTGTACATGGGGATTCTTCACAAATTCTCTGAGTTGCTCTCCTTCTGCTCCTCTCTCCAAATGCTGAATAATAATCTCAATTATACAAGGAGGGTGCCTATATTCGTTTTCCCTCCTGGAAGTGAAACTGTCTAATCTACAGCTAACCCTATCTACCAGCATTAAAACTATTTAATGTCTTCTTATCTACATTACAATACAAGTGCACTTCATATGAATGCGTTCATTCAAACGACGGCGCAACAATATTTTCAAAGTGATTCAAAAATGTATGCGCTGGTACTGTCCAGTTGTTCTTCTCTTTCCTCCACGTTGCTCACTTAATGAAGTCGTAGATGCTCCTGCATCAAATCTTCTCTTGATCTTCTGACCCCTCTGTGTCATCTTTCCTGTAAGGATATAGGTCTACAACATTGAATATGGGCGATATGCCCACATCATCTAGTAACTCAATCTCGTATGAATTTGCATCAAACTTCCTCAAGATCTTACATGGTCCTATCTTATTCATCTTCAACTTGTTATATGTTCCTCTAGGGAACCTCTCTTTCCTGAGATGTGCCAGAACCTGATCTCCCACTTCAAATTGAAGTTCTTTGTGATGTTGATCAGCCCTGTGCTTGTACTGCTGGTTAGAACTCTCCAACTGTCCTCTAATCTAGCTATGGATCCTCTCCATTTATGCAGAAAAATCTTCTTCTCCAGTGCTCCTGATCTGACGCAGAGAGGTCCCTCCTAACACCCCGTAGGGTCTCTTCGCTTCGACCTCCTGCTCACAGGATCGTTCAAATCCTCTTCTTCTGAGCCACACTAGCTCTTTAGATTCCCAAGTGGAATCCCGCTCAATTTCCCGCTCCACAGGTCCTTATTTCCACCCCCTGGTCTTTTGCACTTCACCGTGGTTATCCCCGACTCTGTATCGGGGTTCGGGGGTTTCGCGGTCCTCGTGGTGACAAATCCCTGTCATCGTAAATCCTCGATATCCGATGGCTCCTTTTCACGTGCTATCCCTTCTGGCCTAGTCCTTGGTCCACATGACCAGTCCCTGTGACCATAGCCATACCTTTCATCGGGATTTCAGGGTTCGCAGGTTTGCAATGCAAAGTTTTCACAACCATGGAATCCCCGATGTGCTCCAGATCTCTGACAGCTGGCCTCCACTACGCCTCTGTCCTCCTTCTTCGCTGTGACGACAGCTGGGCCCCACTCATCGGGGTTTCACAGATCGCGATTTCTCAATGCGTAAATCACTTTTCACTGGGATCCCCGATATCCCGATGGACAAAATGCCGACGGCGCCTAATCTTTGGCCACCTGTCCCTGCAGATAGACGGCTCAGCTTCCTCCTCGAGATTTTGATACTTTCGATGTCCTGACGCCTTGTCCACTTGGCTCGCGATTCTCTGATCGCCGATTTGCCTATGGGCAACCTCCCTGTCGGTTCTCCTCGATGGCGTTAGCTGATTGCCACGCGTCCCTCAAATGGACGCTCCTGATTACGTCGGGATTTCGAGACTTCTCCTGTCCCGTTTCTCTTATCCTCAGGAACTCTGATATCCCGATGGCCAAAATCCCAACTGCTATCCCTCGCGTAGCTTACGCCAATCCAACGGCTGACGGGATTTCTTCATGAGGTCCAACGGCTGTCGGTCCCCTCTTTCTATAGGCTCCTTCTGAGCTCCTCCTGGACGTAACCGTTCAACGGTCCAGATCTGCTTTCTCCGCCTGACCCAGCGGCTCCTGTTGCTCCCTACTGAGCGTCTAAGATTTCTTCCCAGACTTGGAAGAATTCGACGCTCCCAGGGCTAGGACCTTTGCTTCCTTTTCTGCCCTGCGAACTCCTCAACTTGAGTCTCGCCTCTGCGTATGAAGCACTATTCTTCTTGAGCTTCCATGAACACTCAGACTCCTTGGGGAATTTGGTTCCTCTTCTCCCTCAGATGGAGAATACTTAGGCCCTCTTCTGGCTATCCTTCTACTCAAGCCTCTTCTTGAGTACTTCTGGGTATTCAACAACCCAGTGAAAGTTCCCTCAGTAGACCTTTCCTCCAACTTCCAGAACTCAAAGAGTTCTTTCCTCTGCTGCGCCTGCTTGCACACCTTCTCGACGCCCTACTGGCGGAGTGTCTTCTCTTCCACAGAACACTCAACAATTTCGCTATCTCTGTGCACTCACGCACTTCGCTCGACGTCCTCCAGATGGAGCTCCTCAGAATTCTCAACAGAATTCTGGTCTTCTTGAACTCACAGTCGAGTTCTTTCCTCCGTGCACCTCAGTACACATGATCGATACACTCTAGGTAGAGCTTCTACAAAACTCCTAACAGGTTCTGTCCACAACAATGTCTCAGCTACACTGCCTTGACTATTGAGGTGTTCAGTAACCCCAAAAGTCCTCCCTCTGAATGAATTGTTGACTTCAAGGCTGGTGCTCTCAGCACGTCTTTGTCTGACTCCTCACGAGTTCAGAAGCGCATCCTCTGTGCACCGGTAGTCAGAGTCTCAACACTCTGTCACACCCTCATGGCATGAACCCTCAAAGACCTCCCAATCCTAAAATCAAACCAAACCCCTACAAATGCATGATAACAATACACAATTGCAGCATATAATGAACATACACATACAGACATGCATATAATGACCGACTGGTGCAGGAAAAACTGCTCTGTATTAATAATGGCAAATGCCTGTATATTTTACAAGGTGTTCCCGAGCTCTCCTCAGCTCTACATGCATTCTATCTACATGTACCTCTCTACTCTCAAAATGAGATCTCTCTATCTCTTTTACCTGAGGTGCTCTTAGCGCTTCCCTCCAGGATTTACCTACTCTAATTAATTTACAATCAATTACAATAAATGGGTTGTCTAGTCTGCTATCCAGAACTAGATCTCAGCCAGATCTACCATAAAGGYYGATCCTAAACACCRCCTGAATAAGCACGGCTTCCTATGGCTCACCAGCCTAAACCATTTTATTACATTCAATACAAATATAAATGAGGCTGCGCCTCCCTTCATCCTTTGAATGTGTGCACTCTGACGTGGCTGGTTGGCTGGCTGAATGGAGAGATGCTCCTGCATCATACTCCACAGCTGCAAAAATCATGAGCTCCTGCTCATGAGCTTCCCTTGTAGCTGTTGGAATCCACCTGGGTCCCAGACAATTCTTTGGAGCTTTTCCTCTGCTCCATTTTGTTGCTGCTTCTTCCACTGCGCTACTGCTGCTGCTACCTTTTCTCTACCCAGCTTCTCTTCGCTGGTAATCTGCACTAACCTCAACATCAGCCTTCTGATGTCCTCTATCTCTGGGTCCAGCTGCTCCTGTGGCTAGCTCTGCCTTTGCAGTCTCCTCAGCTGCAAAAGATTTTGGCCAATGGACAGATCATCATGATCTCCCATACCACCTTCTTCTTTTTCATCTGTGGCCCTCAATCGCCACTTTACTGCAGTCTCCAGTTCTACAGTTTCTTCCTGACTGACCTGCTGCTCAGTCATCCTCTTTTCTGACAGCTCACATTCTGTCAGTTCCCTTGCTGGCTCTGGATTGTTCAGCCAATCCTCCAGCATCTCCAGCTCCATCTCCCATGGAGTAATAAATGTACATGCCTGCTCCTCGGCACCTTTTGCTGCTAGCCTCAGTGCTACATATTCTTTCTCTTCTTCTGCAACTTCCCATGTTGCAGTCCTCTCGGCTCCACGGTTGTAAATGCTGAGCCATTCCTTAGAATGCTCATCTTCCTCTTTTTCCCCCACTTGAGCTTTTGCTGTCAGCTTCAGTGCTACAGCTCCTTCAGCTTGTTGGCTGAAATTTTTGAGTTGTCCCTCTGAACACTCATTTTGTTTTGCATCTGCTTGGGCAGTCCCAGATGCCTCAAAGAGGTCCCTCCTAACACCCCGTAGGGTCTCTTCGCTTCGACCTCCTGCTCACAGGATCGTTCAAATCCTCTTCTTCTGAGCCACACTAGCTCTTTAGATTCCCAAGTGGAATCCCACTCAATTTCCTACTCCACAGGTCCTTATTTCCACCCCCTGGTCTTTTGCACTTCACCGTGGTTATCCCCGACTCTGTATCGGGGTTCGGGGGTTTCGCGGTCCTCGTGGTGACAAATCCCTGTCCTCGTAAATCCCCGATCTCCGATGGCTCCTTTTCACGTGCTATCTCTTCTGGCCTAGTCCTTGGTCCACATGACCAGTCCCTGTGACCATAGCCATACCTTTCATCGGGATTTCGGGGTTCGCAGGTTTGCAATGCAAAGTTTTCACAACCACGGAATTTCTAATGTGCTCCAGATCTCTGACAGCTGGCCTCCACTACGCCTCTGTCCTCCTTCTCCGCTGTGACGACAGCTGGGCCCCACTCATCGGGGTTTCACGGATCGTGATTTCTCAATTTGTAAATCACTTGTCACTGGGATCCCCGATATCCCGATGGACAAAATGCCGACGGCGCCTAATCTTTGGCCACCTGTCCCTGCAGATAGACGGCTCAGCTTCCTCCTCGAGATTTTGATACTTTCGATGTCCCGACGCCTTGTCCTCTTGGCTCGCGATTCTCTGATCGCTGATTTGCCGATGGGCAACCTCCCTGTTGGTTCTCCTCGATGGCGTTAGCTGATTGCCATGCATCCCTCAAATGGACGCTCCTGATTACATCGGGATTTCGAGACTTCTCCTGTCCTGTTTCTCTTATCCTTGGGAACTCCGATATCCCGATGGCCAAAATCCCGACTGTTATCCCTCGCGTAGCTTACGCCAATCCAACGGCTGACGGGATTTCTTCATGAGGTCCGACGGCTGTCGGTCCCCTCTTTCTATAGGCTCCTTCTGAGCTCCTCCTGGACGTAACCGTTCAATGGTCCAGATCTTCTTTCTCCGCCTGACCCAGCAGCTCTTGTTACTCCCTCCTGAGCGTCTAAGATTTCTTCCCAGACTTGGAAGAATTCGACGCTCCCAAGGCTTCGACCTTTGCTTCCTTTTCTGCCCTGCGAACTCCTCAAATTGAGTCTCGCCTGTGCGTATGAAGCGTTATTCTTCTTGAGCTTCCATGAACACTCAGACTCCTTGGGGAATTTGGTTCCTCTTCTCCCTCAGATGGAGAATACTTAGGCCCTCTTCTGGCTATCCTTCTACTCAAGCCTCTTCTTGAGTACTTCTGGGTATTCAACAACCCAGTGAAAGTTCCCTCAGTAGACCTTTCCTCCAACTTCCAGAACTCAAAGAGTTCTTTCCTCTGCTGCGCCTGCCTGCACACCTTCTCGACGCCCTACTGGCGGAGTGCCTTCTCTTCCACAAAACACTCAACAATTTCGCTATCTCTGTGCACTCACGCACTTCGCTCGACGTCCTCCAGACGGAGCTCCTCAGAATTCTCAACAGAATTCTGGTCTTCTTGAACTCACAGTCGAGTTCTTTCCTCCGTGCACCTCAGTACACACAATCGATACACTCTAGGTAGAGATTCTACAGAACTCCTAACAGGTTCTGTCCACAACAATGTCTCAGCTACACTGCCTTGACTATTGAGATTTTCAGTAACCCCAAAATTCCTCCCTCTGAATGAATTGTTGACTTCAAGGCTGGTGCTCTCAACACGTCTTTGTCTGACTCCTCACGAGTTCAGAAGCGCATCCTCTGTGCATCGGTAGTCAGAGTCTCAACACTCTGTCACACCCTCATGGAATGAACCCTCAAAGACCTCCCAATCCTGAAATCAAACCAAACCCCTGCAAATGCATGATAACAATACACAATTGCAGCATATAATGAACATACACATACAGACATGCATATAATGACCGACTGGTGCAGGAAAAACTGCTCTGTATTAATAATGGCAAATGCTTGTATATTTTACAAGGTGTTCCCGAGCTCTCCTTAGCTCTACATGCATTCTATATACATGTACCTCTCTACTCTCAAAATGAGATCTCTCTATCTCTTTTACCTGAGGTGCTCTTAGCGCTTCCCTCCAGGATTTACCTACTCTAATTAATTTACAATCAATTACAATAAATGGGTTGTCTAGTCTGCTATCCAAAACTAGATCTCAGCCAGATCTACCATAAAGGCCGATCCTAAACACCGCCTGAATAAGCACGGCTTTCTATGGCTCACCAGCCTAAACCATTTTATTACATTCAATACAAAAATAAATGAGGCTACGCCTCCCTTTATCCTTTGAATGCGTGCACTCTGACGTGGCTGGCTGGCTGGCTGAATGGAGAGATGCTCCTGCATCATGATCTCACTCTGTTCCAAGTCTCTCAACTCAGATACTCCCCTGGGTTGCATTCCATACAATATTTGGAATGGGATCTTTCCATTGATCTCGTTTGGTGAGTCATTGTATGAAAATTCTGCTTGCGGCAGAATCTGGTCCCACTGATTATGGTGCTCAGTGAACAAACTCCTCAATAAATTTCCCAAACTTTTGTTTACCACCTCAGTCTGCCCATCTGTCTGAGGGTGATAAGATGAGCTTAAGGAAAAATATGTCCCCAACTTCTTCCACAGTGTTCTCCAAAAGTGACCAACAAATTTTGTGTCCCTATCCGAGACAATGCTTCTGGGTAGGCTGTGAAGTCTTACAACTTCCTTGAAAAATAGGTTTGCAACAAGTGTTGCATCACTGATCTTCTGGCATGGGATAAAATGTGCCATCTTTGAAAACCTATCCACCACCACAAATATGGAATCACATCCTCTTTGTGTTCTTGGCAGTCCCAACACAAAATCCATGCTTATTGAATCCCAAGGCCTTTCTGGTATTGGCAATGGTTGATACAATCCATTATTTTGTCTCTTCCCTTTTGCATGTTGGCAGATTCTACATATGTTCACAAAATTTATCACTTTTGTTCTCATACCTGGCCAATATTATGAACTGCTCAATTGTGCAAACGTTTTATCATGGCCGAAATTTCCAGCCAATCCTCCGCCATGTTTTTCTTTCAAAAGGTTATCCATCATTGAACATTTTGGTATGCATAACTGATTTCCCTTGAATAGAAATCCCTCTTGAATCATGTACTCTATCCACTGGTTTTTGTCTCTCATCACAGGGCTCTCACATGCTTCATATGCTTCCTTGAAATCTGTATCATCACAATACATGTCCTTAAGGTGTTCAAACCCCAATGTCTTCACCTGGAATTCCTGTAGAATCAAACATCTCATGCTTAAGGCATCAACAACCTTGTTAGAATTCCCAGAAATATGTTTTATGACAAAAGTAAAATTCTACATAAACTCAATCCATTTTTCATGCCTTTGATTCAATTTTTCCTACCTGGTTATGAATTGTAAGGCTTGGTTATCTCTATACAAGACAAATTCCTATGGGACAAGATAATGTCTCCATTTCTTCAAGGCTTGAATTATGGCATAGAACTCCTTGTCATATGTGGAGTATTTTCTCTTGGTCTCATTCATCTTCTCACTGAAATATGCAACAGGCCTATTGTCTTGACTCAATACTGCTCCAATTGCAACTCCACTTGTGTCACATCTCACCTGAAATGTCTTTTCAAAATTTGGCAAGACCAGAATTGGTCACTCTATTATTTTCTCCTTCAGTATATTGAATCTTTTCTCAGCTTCCTCTATCCGTTTAAAGGACTTGTGCTTATTCTTCATTGTATCCATCATTGGCGCACAAATTCCCGTAAAGTCTCTAATGAACTTCCTATAGAAGCTTGCTAACCCATGGAAGCTCCTTACCTCGTACATACTTCTTGGTGACGACCATTCTTTGATTTCTTTCACCTTCTCTGGATCCATCTTCAGTTCATTCGAAGAGATCACAAAACCCAAATAAATGAGCTCTCTCTTCACAAAAGAGGACTTCTTTATATTGATCAACGACTTCTCCTGATGTAGCCTCCTCATCACTAATGTTAGGTGCCTCAAATGCTCCTCGTTAATCCTGCTAAAGATTAGTATATCATCCAGATACACAACCACAAACTTATCAATGAAATCTTTCAGTATTTCATTCATCAGCCTCATAAAAGTACTCGAGGCATTTGTTAAGACAAATGGAATAACAAGCCACTCATACAAACCTTCATTTTTCTTAAAGGTTGTTTTCCATTCATCACCTTCCCTCATCCTAATATGGTGATATCCACTTTTCAAATCTGTTTTGGAAAATAAATTTGCTCCACTTAAACAGTCCATTAAATCAGCCATTCCTAGTAAAGGAAATCTATACCTGATGGTGATCTTGTTGATGGCTCTTGAGTCTGTGCACATTCTCCATCCTCCATCCTTCTTCGGACTTAACATTGTTGGTACAGTGCATGGACTTAATATTTCTCTGACCAAAACCTTTCCTAACAATTCCTGGACTTGGTTCTTCACTTCTTCATTCTCTTGAGGTGTCAATCTGTATGTTTCTTTGTTTGGAAGACTTTCTCCTGGTATCAAGTAAATATGGTGACTGATACTTTTGATAGGTGGCAATGAGTTAGGAAACTCATCCACCACTATGTCAGTGAAATTATCCATCAATTCCTGAACTTCTTCAGGCAAATCATCCATCGATGTACTCGTAAGGATAACTCTGGGTTTCCTCACCACAACAAATTGCATCTCTTATTTTTCCTTGAATTATTTCAAGAGTTCCTTCCCACTCATGAGAAGTATGCTTGTGTTTTCCTCCTCTTTCAATTTCTTCTCTTCTATTGGCAGCAACATGTGTTTCCTACCATTCTTCTCTAATGTGTATGTATTTTTCCTCCCATCATGAATAACATTTCTGTGAAACTGCCATGGTCTTCCCAACAAAATATGGCATACATCCATGGGAATTACATCACATAGGATTTCATATTTACAACCTCCTATCTTAATTTCAACTAGGAATTGTTTAGTAATCATTACCTGGTGTCCTTTTTGCAACCATGAGACATTATATGGATTTGGGTGTGCAATTGTCTTCAGCTCCAATTTCTCCACCATCTATGTGGATACTAGGTTGTCAGTGCTCCCACTGTCGATTATCACCTTGCATACTTTGTCTTTAGTCTTGCAATTTGTTTTGAAGAGACTGTTCCTCTGCACTGGCCTTTCAACTTCTGCCTCTGGTTTTAAGAGAACCTTCCTCAACATCGGAGATGCTCCATCCTCTACTCCTTCTGCTTCAACATTTCCTCTCTCTTCTTTTGAAATGTGATATTCACTCCTCCTTATTTATTTTTCTCAGAACGTTCCCAAGACATATGTCATGTCTCTCCACAGGCATAACATCTTATGTCTCCTCCTCCTCTTCTTCCTCTTCCTTTGGAAGAATTTCTTCCACCACTCTGTCTTTCTCGAGAACTACCTCATTTTTCTAAGTGAGTGTGTGGTTTCTCAACCCGATCCTTAGACTTATGTTCTATATCATGGGTAAATCCATTTCTTTTGTTTGGGATCGATCTTTTACCTCTCCATTGTTGGCTTTGTTTTCTAGACAACTTCTCCTCTGCTTTCAATGCAAATTGATAAGCGTCCTCCAGTTTCCTTACTGACATCATGTTGAGTTCATCCTGGATTTCATATCTCAAGCCATTTATGTACTTGGAAACTTTTTCTTCGTCTCTCTCCCTTTGTCCAGTTTTGATGTTCATTCTATAGAACTCCTCTGTGTATTCCTTAACTATCATCCCTTTTTGTCTCAAGTTCTACATCTTCCTAAATAGATTGATTTGATAATCCTTGGGCATGAACTTAGCCTTCAGTTTAGCTACCATTTTGTCCCAATTCTTTATATTTTGTTTTCCTTTGCTTCTCCTCTCAGCCTGCAGTTCATCCCACCATAGTGTTGCATGTCCTTTTAGTCTGGTGACAGACTGTTTCACCTTTTTCTCCTCATCGACCTCTTCATAGTCAAAGTGTCTTTCCATGGATCTTATCCAAACCAGCAGCTCTTCCGCGTCTAAATTGCCTTCATACATCGGGACCTCTATCTTTTCTCTGCCCCCCAATCTGGCAACTTCTCTTAGAAATCATTCTTCAAAAACATCCTCCCCTATAGCTTCTTCAATGAAATTCTCTCCCATGGCTTCCTCACTCTCTACATCACTGATGTCTCTAGTGTCAGGTGCTCATCTCTACGCTACCTCCATCTCTTCTAATCTTGCATGAAGTTCTCGCATCTCCCTTTCTACAGCTCGATTGACTAAAGGTGGTTCTACTCGTCTCCTCGATGACATTGTGTTGGTTGTCTGTCACACATAAAGTACACTCCAAGTTCTTTTGTATCTTCTCCTTTTCCTGCTATCTACAAGAAAAACTTCTCTCTAATACCACATGGTGCATACCCCCCTTCTCTCCTAAGGGTTGCGCGACCTCCCAGTCTAGAAACGATCAAGAAACTGAGTCTAATTGACTCTCTAGGTCTCTACTAGCCCCAAACTCACTTAAACAGGTCCTTTCCCAATAGTGCGTAGGTCGCATAAGACCCGCGACCTCTCTCCCAGGTGTTGTTCAAATCTCCGTGTCAATCGGGTGCTATCTCCTCTCTACTAAGCCCTTTCTCTCTTGTGACCACTGGTGGTGACCACGCGCTTGAGCGAAAGGTGCATCACAATTTTTCCTTTCGTGACTCTAGGAGCACTGCTACCTCTGTTCACCCAATGGCCGAAATTGCAATGACCCGAGATCCATGGTCTAGATCTCCCCTTGATCGACGACTGCAATCAAATCGACATTTCACGTTTCGCGACTTCGTGCCTCACGAAGTCCACTCACTCATTCTCCCAATCATCGAAATGTCAATCATGATGACCCGAGATCTATAGTCTAGATCTCCCCTTGATTGATGGTTGTGATCAAATCGGTGTTTCACATTTCGCGACTTCGTGCCTCACGAAGTCCACTCACTCATTCTCCTGATCGTTGAAATGTCGATGGTGTAGATTTGACGGTCCAGATCCTCCCTTGATCCAATGGTCACGATAACTTCAGGACTTCGCGACTCGTGAAGTCAAAACATTTATCACCCCAAATATATTGATCCCCGAAATGTCGAAATTTCATCCTGGACAACCAACCGTCCAGATTTCCCCTAGATCCAATGGTTCAGATCGAGTCATGATTCCGCGTCTCATGAGTTCTTACAAATCGACCCTTGACTTATCCTTGGTGTGATTCAATGAAATGTTGATCATTCTCCACGCGTCCTCCCAGATGGACGGTTATGATTCTATAGCATTTGGATTGAACGAATGAGGTCTTTTCCCCCTCGCGCTTATGCCTTCCTCACACTTAAAAGATTTTATGGGTGTTCAAAGGTTTTGAACCTTTGCTCCTTCGATGAATCTAAATCTTGGATCTCTTTAACACTATGAAAAGTGTTACTCCTCCTGAACCTAGTCTTATCAATACTTCAGCTCTCATGCACTCCTTGCGCCTAAGGGATTTCGATAACTCAGATCCTCGAGATTTCTCGAAGAGAAATTCCTCTCACCCTCTTGGCGTCCTCCTTTTCTGGTTCTCCGACTTCTTTCAAATCCCCTTCAACCCTTAGTTGAATCTTGAATCTGTGCATTCCTTGCACCAGATCTTCATGCAAGGTTCAAACTCTTGTGGTCGACTGTGCATGCCTTGCACCAGTCTCTTTGCACTCTTTGCAAAAGGAAAATTTGTGCTATCTCTTTTGAGCTTAGGAACCAACACAGGTTTCATTAATGCACTCTTTGCATTCTGTGTTCACACCTTGTTGGATTTACTAATAGGGGGGTTGAATCAGTAATAGCATAATTATAATCCTTTTTCTTCAAATGTTATATCAATGTAGAATTATTATCAAATAATGAGCAGTAAGAAATAAACAATCACACACATACACAATACACCAGTTTTTTACATGGAAACCCAAATTGGGAGAAAACCATGGAATGTTTTTTCTTATATGTCTTGAAGAATTACATTCATTGGAAGTACCAACTTCCTTTATTTTCCAGTTGCAACTGGAATGAGGCTCCAACCCCCTAGTTTCTTAGGCTACAACCTGAGCGAAGCTCTAACTCCCCAATTCTCTGGCTACAACTAGAAGGAGGCTAAAACCCCCAATATTCTCAGGCTACAACCAAAAGGTGTCTACAACCACCTATCCATGCCCCTTCCTACGACCCTGAAGTAGAAGTAGAATGATGGAACCACTGTCACACTATCACTGTGAGATATATCGTTGTAAACCTGTACCAATAAATCCGAACCATGCATCAACCATGCATCAACCTATACCTCAACCTGTAATCAACCTATACCATAAACAAGTGCATCCAACCATGTAACAAGTATTTACATTTCATGTGTCAACTACTCATCAATATGTACCAACATTATCAACTATACACCTCATGTATGTGTGCCAACTCATCAACTACTTGTCTCAACCATGTACTCAACATGTACCACAACCAAAAGCCTTCATCAATTTCATCATCCAAATATGATTTGTAGCTCTGTAATAGAACTGGTGTATATTATCACATTCTTGCAAACTTTCCTTAACTTTAAAAATAAGAGACTAGTATTTTCATCAAACTTTTCTTTAGTCTCACATGCCTAGTTTTGGATTAGTCAACAACCCTAAATTGAAGTAATCATAACTTTGAACCTGTAATGTATAAATATCTAAAAATGATATACAATATTCTTCAGTATGTTTAATGCAATTCCTCCATGTTTCACTACTTGGAACCTCTCAGAAAAGGAGTTATAGAAAAAATGGCATACCTTGCTGAATTTTGGCTTATTCTAGAGAGTGATCTTGTAGAGCGCGCCCCTCACAAAATGTTTGATGAAATGATCTGAACCTATTACACAACATACTACAAATTGTAACCTAACCAACACATTGTGTCTCACTGAATTTTGATCTGTTATGAAGAATTTATGACATTTGTACCCGAAACACTTGATTTTTACTAGTTTCAGGACTAGCCACAAACCCTATTTTCCATGAAGTGTAACTCCCAAAATACAACGAACCACAAGATGAATTTTTTTCCAAAAATACCTTGATATGTTTTCTCACTTGCATAGCAATTTCACAGTCTGAATCATTATAGAAAAAATGTTATAGCAAAAATGGTGAGATGACCTGTAAATAACATACCTTAGAAAGCACCATCAAAAGAATTTATCCTTCCTTGCATTTCGGCCTTCTTTTCTTCGCCTTCACTCAGAATTCTGATTTATATATCCTTGGTTACCTTACACAGATATAGACATTCAATATTATCAAGTTTGATTCAAATGAGAGAGCATTGCCTCTTATTTATACTCTCCAAGTAGCTTCCTTAAAAACATCTTCCAGGTCACTTGGCCCACTTTCCTTATTTTAGGGCTGGGTCCACTTCTAATTTCTCCATTAAATTTATTATTGAAATAATTTATTTTGTATTCACTTTGAAATATAATACACTCATCACTTCACTTTATTATTTATCTTTTAAAATCTCTTAAACCACTTTGATTACTTTGACCTTTTGGGGCTTCTAAATGACATATGAGGGTCCTCCAACTTCGTAAGGCCATAACTCTCAAACCATGAGGAGTTATGTGATGCTATACATACCACTAGAAATGGCATGAAATGTACTATCCATATAGAATAGTATTATCTAAAAATATATCATAACTCATACCATTACCCATCAAACAAAAAACAAACTTGGGTCCATTACGCAAACCTGGGGTCTCCAACTTCTCATGGCCATAACTCTCTAACTGTGAGGAATTATGTGACATTCCACATACCACCGGAAATGAAATTATAAGCACTATCCATCTAGGATATTTTCCCCATCAAAATCACTTTCCTTCATCTCATTATTCCACAATTAAGCATGGATTCTCTTACTCCACAAAGCGTCTTCCCATGAGGGCTTTCACCATAAAGGGACCACTTTGGAGTTTAGTCATATTTACTTCTTATCAACCATGACAAAACAATAATGAGTCATATTTACATAAAAAAATATTGGGTCCATTACCCAAGCCTTTTTTCTATGGGGTTTTCTTCAAGGGTTGACATCAATGACAACCAACCTTAATCAACAATCTCCCCCTTTGGCATTGATGGAAACACTCTGATGCAATACTAAAATCATATCACTGATGCTCCCCCTGGAACTATGTCTTTGTCCTCTACATCTGATAAATTTTCTCCCCCTGGAACCATGTCTCTATCCTCTGCATCTGATAAATCTCTCCCCTTTTGTCATCAATGGCAAAGGTATATTTCCATCCGAGGCTACTCCCCCTAACAGACTGTCCTTTTATGGTGCATCCTCATGTACATCTAAGACATATAAGATAAGCATTCAAAAAGCATTCATTTTTAGAGTAGAAATAACTCCAAGTCTTTGGCGAAGATATTCAAAGGCTTCCCATGGAAGCGGTTTTGTAAAGATGTCTGCCACTTGTTCTTTTGTGCCCACATACTCAACTCTGATGTTATTTTATGCAACCTGTTTCCATAGAAAGTGATACTATATTGGAATGTGCTTCGTCTTGGAGTGCATCACCGGGTTTTTTGAGATATTGATGGCACTTGTATTATCACAATATATTGGAATGGGCTCATCATACTCAACCTGTATATCTGTCAAAGTTTGTTTCATCCAAAGAACCTGTGTACAACATGTTGTTGCTACAATATACTCTGCCTCGGTTGTAGATAGAGATACCGATGATTGTTTCTTGCTTAGCCATGATACCAAACACTCACCTAAGTAGAACGTTGTTCCACTGGTGCTTCATTGGTCATCAATACAACCTTCCCAATCTACATCTGTGCAGGTAATAAGTGATAGATCTTTTCCTTTTGGATACCATAATCCAAACTCTTCTGTTCCTTTGAGATATCTGAAGATCCTCTTTACTGCTAATACATGTGATTCCTTTGGCGTTGCTTGAAATCGTGCCACCTGTCCAACTGCCACATTACATCTGGTCTGGATGCTGTTACATATAGTAGGCTTTCAATCATTGACCTATATTGCCTCTAATATGTAGACTTTGAATCATCATCTTTGCTCAACTTACAACTGGTTTGCACGAGAGTGATAACTGGTTTGCAATCTTCCATTCCAAACCTCTTTAGCATTTCTCTGATATACTTGGTTTGAGAAATAAAAATTCCTTGGTTGTTTTGACGTATTTGAAGTCCCAGAAAGAATGATAGTTCTCCAAGTAACGACATTTCAAATTCATTCTGCGTGTCTTTTGCAAATTTTTTGCTTAACTTGTCATCATCAATACCAAAAATAATATCATCAACATAAACTTCAATTAATAAAATATTACCTTGACTTACCTTAATGTAGAGGTTGTTGTCTACACTTCCTTTTCTGAACCCTTCATGTTGCAGATACTTATCCAATCGGGAGGATCATGTTCTAGGAGCCTGTTTTAGACCATACAAGGCCTTCTTTAATTTACACACATAGTATGTGTTCTCTGACAACTGAAATCATTCTGGTTGTTCAATGTAGACTTCTTCTTCAAGTTCCCCATTTAGAAAAGATGATTTTACGTCCATCTAATATACTTTAACATTTTTGGAGCATGCATATGCTAAAAACAAACGGATTGCTTCCATTCTGGCAACTGGGGCAAATGTCTCTTCAAAGTCGATTCATTCAATCTGTGCATATCCTTTACATACCAATCTAGCTTTGTTCCTTGTAACATGTCCATCTTCATTCAATTTATTCCTGAAAACCCATTTTGTGTTGATCACATTCTTATTCTTTGGTCTTGGAACCAATTCTCAAGTGTCATTTTTCTCTATTTGATCCAATTTTTCATCCATGGCCTTATTCAAAAATTCATCCTTGCTGGCTTCTTCAAAATAGTTTGGTTCAATTGTAGATAAGAGTGTTAAATGTGTTTGTTTTGGTGAATAGATTTTTCTTCTAGTCTCAACTCCTACATCTTTGTTTCCAATAATCTGATCTGAAGGATGATTCTTTTGTACTCGTTTGCTAGGTTTCTTTGGAGATACTTGTTGAACTTGCTCTTCTACTTCTGTCGGATTATCTTCATCTTCATCTTCCTCTTATTATTATTTTTCATCTTCTTCTTTAAAAAGTTGTTTCATTGATTTGTTTTATTATTCCTTTGATTCTGGTCTGTCTGTTTCATCAATAGTTACATTGATGCTTTCCACAACTTTGTTTAATCTTAGATTGTAACACTTGAATGATTTATTTGTACTTGTGTAACCAACAAGTATTCCTTTGTCCACACAAGATTCAAACTTTCTCATTCTACCATCTTCTCTTTTGATGTAACATTTGCTTCTAAAAACTCTGAAGTGCTTCACATTTGTTGGTCTTCATTTTCATAGCTCATAGGGAGTTTTATCAGTGTTGTTTCTGAGCATTACTCTGTTTTGAATGTGAACTGTTGTATGCACTGCCTGTGTCCAAAAAATATCTGTCAACTTTGAATCCATTATCATTTTTCGAGCCATTTCTTGTACTGTCATGGTCTTTCTTTCAACAACTCCATTCTATTGAGGTGTCCTAGCGACGGAGAATTGTCTTTTTATTCCATGATTGCTGCAATAGTCCATAAATTCCTTTGAGGTGAATTCTCCTCCATTATCTGATCTTAAGCATTTGATTATTGAATCCATCTCATTTCCAACCATTTCCTTGTAGATCTTGAAATTTTCAAAAGCTTCTTAGTTGTTCTTGAGAAAGCAAACTGCAGTCATTCTTGTATAGTCATCAACTAATAACATAAAGTATCTCTCACCTTTTAAGCCTTTTGTTGTAGTTGGTCCAACTAGATCAGTATGCACAATTTCCAATGGTTTTGTTGTTGAATATTCCTTTGATTTGAA
>ML799666.1:727220-759413 GCA_009831015.1 Picea engelmannii
TATTTTGTATTCACTTTGAATTATAATACACTCATCACTTCACTTTATTATTTACCTTTTAAAATATCTTAAACCACTTGGACTACTTTGACCTTTTGGGGCTTCTAGATGACATATGAGGGTCCTCCAACTTCGTAAGGCCATAACTCTCAAACCGTGAGGAGTTATGTGATATTATACATACTACCAGAAATGGCATGACATGTACTATCCATATAGAATAGTATTATCTGAAAATATATCATAACTCATACCATTACCCATCAAACAAACTTGGGTCCATTACCCAAACCTAGGTTCTCCAACTTCTCATGGCCATAACTCTCTAACCGTGAGGAATTATGTGACGTTACACATACCACCAAAAATGAAATGACAAGCACTATCCATCTAGGATATTTTCCCTGACAAAATCACTTTCCTTCATCTCATTATTCCACAATTAAGCATGAGTTCTCTCACTCCACAAAGCATCTTCCTGTGAGGGATTTCACCATAAAGGGACCACTTTGGAGTTCATCCATTATTACTTCTTATCAACTATGACAAAACAATAATGAGTCATATTTACATCAAAAAATATTGGGTCCATTACCCAAGCCTTTGTGCTACGAGGCTTTCTTCAAGGGTTGAGATCAATGACAACCAACCTTAATCAACACACCTTACACTACTCAACAGAAGAGAAACAATTGAAACTTATCCTCACATTCACAGTCTCATCTACTCATATGATTCATGCATTCACTTATGAAAACAAAATACAGAGAATTGCAAAACCATGTCTACACCATCCATTGGATCAATTTTTCTCTGTTTTATTCATCAGTGAAAATGATTACAACTCAAAATAAAAATGAAAGCAACAACTGAAAATTCAAATTCCTACTAACTTGCAGCTAACATCTCCTATGCAGCCAATCTCTACAACCAACCTCATTTGGGATTACAAAACACCTATTTAAATGAGAGGGTTCTTAGGGCCCCCCTGACTATGTGTCTACTCTAAGACTTAACATAATGAATATCTAGACCAATCACATTCCAGAGCCGTAGTGGAAATTCCCACTCCGCTTGTGATTATCCAAATGTGCCTCAAAGGGTAATTCTGTCACTGGAATCGAGCGTGCCTCTAAAGATAAATTATGGCACTAAGTTAAGGAGGATTTCAAATATATGTTGTAACTTCCAGTGTTGGGCTCTCACACAGATTCCCAGACATTGATAGTTCTTGCTCCGCGCGCTTGCCAACGATGCTCCTGCATCACAAAGCATTGTAGAAATAACAAGAGAATGAATTTAGCGTCAGAGAGGAATTCAAATGAAGAAATATGTAATGTTATTCGTGTTCCATCAACTATAAATACTTGTGTGATACTTTGATTCTTGTGCATACCAACATATTACATGCATTGAGTCTTTTAAAAGTGTTGAATGAATAAGGAGCTAGTTCTTGGAAATGTATTTCCTTTGAAATCAAAGGAATAGTTGGTGTAGCCATAAAAATGCAGGACAATAAAGGGATTTATCTGTGATTTTCTCTATGTTCCTCACATTCAAAGTAATTTGTTATCAATTAATCAAATTGCAAAGAAGAGGTACAATGTTTAGTGTTATGTTGGTAGATGTTTGGTGAAAGATGTGAGAAATGATTATAAAAGTGTTATTAGACACATAATAAAGTATAGTATGTATAAGATGTTATCTTTAGGGGTACTCCAAAAGTGTTTACACCACATCTATGGGTGCTTCATGAGTTGTGGGGTGCATGACATTGTTTGTGGTAAAACAAGTCATGACTATGAAAAGCTTTGTAGACATAACAAGAGCAAGAATTTAGCTTCAAAGAGGAATTCAAATGAAGAAATATGCAATGTTATTCTTGTTCTATCAAATCTAATGTTTGTGTGGTAGTTTGATTCTTGTGCATTCTAACATATTACATGCACCGAGTGTTTTAAAAGTGTTGAATGAATATGTTTACTATAAGGAGATAGTTCTTGGAAATATGATCCCTTTCAAATTAAAGGAATAGGTGATGTAGACATAATAATATAGGATAATGAAATGGAATTATTTGTGATGTTCTTTATGTTCCTCACATTGAAAGTAATTCATTATCAATTAATAAAATTGTAAAGAAGTGATACTTTTTTTATTTTTATCTAACTAGATGTTTATGAAATATGTGAGAAATGATTATAACATTGTTGTTGGACACATAATAAAGTATGACATGTAAAATATGTTAGTTTTGAAGGTTACTCCAAAAAATTTTACACCATGTCTAAGGGTGCTTCATGAGATGTGGGGTGCATGGTGTATGGTTGACCCTTGGTGTGCATTAATGGACTTGAACATTGGAAGTGGATTACTCTTTGTTGCTAGACCTTTTATGGATGTTTGCATGAAATTATTCCTTGGATCATTAGAGACCTATTGATCTTGGTGACTTCTTCATGTAGCCAACACATGAAGGGATGTTACTTTCTTGGAGGATGCCTTACATTCGAGGAGCGTTGGGAATTCCAGAGGAGGGTGTTGAGATCTAGACATCATGGGGTTGCTTGGTTGCTTGCATGGAGGTTTACACTTGACCTGAGAAACATTCTCCATCCTCATTTTCATTGTATTAAATATTGTTTGCAATATTGACCTTCTAAAGTTGTTTCAACTTCATGATATCATGTTTTGTTGCTATAGAAAAGGCTTCAAGGACGAAATCATTTTATTGAATGGTGCCATGAAATTATTTGATGTTTCATTAGAATTTTAAATGCTTCATTGATGAATATTTGAGATGCTCTTCCTCGATCCTCTACCTCTATGATAAACCAATTGTTGTCCAAATTATAAGTATTTTCACAATACTCACATGCATCCACATTTTTTAGGATAATTTTTTCTCTACAATGTTTTCCATCGTGCCTATACAAACACTTCTCTACAATGTTAGTCCTCTTGAGGGAACACAAAGTTTCCCTTTATTGATGGATTATTTGATGGTGTTTTCTTTTTGTTGCTTCCAAATGGCTTAGATTTTTCCTTGCAAGTCTATAATTTCATCTTGAAGTTTTCTATTTATGTCTTGCAATCTCTAACATTTTTCATGGAGTTTTGTTGTTGCTTCTTGAAGTGTCTCCCTCATTGTTTCATCCTCACTTTTTCCATTAAATGATATTGAGTCTTCTTTTGTGATATAAGAACATTATTGTTTGTGGTTTTGGTTTGAATCTTATGTAGAAATTTCATGAATCGAGGTTTCTTTTGCAAATGCGGAAATTTCACCTCTTTGAAGGTTCCATGGATATAATCCTTGGGAATTTTTATACTTAGGGTTTAATTGAATCCACATCAACCCCCATACACTAGGAAATCCATGATAGAAGATACCAAACATATTCCATCAAGTTTCATCCCTTTAAGGAAATCTTTTCATGCATAAAGTAGATCTGAAATCACTACAGTTAATGAAGATTTACAATAGTAAACCCATGATATTATATTACATATAAATGTTAAATTCCTTACCAATTTCAACCTTAACTTATGTCAAATTAGAAAGACACATAAGCATTGGAAATTATGTAACCATGAAGACAATGATAGTTGAAAATCAAATCTGCAATAAGATATTTTTGAACAGTTGAAAATCTCTTATATATATATATATATATATATATATATAAGAGATGAAGTTTAAGTACATACTTTCATCTTATCACAAGCTAGTATAACACTCTAAAATCTCCAAAACACTAGTTTGGAAAAACCATGAAAAACCTAGCTCCAACAAAGATACTCCAATGAGCCAAAATCACCACTAGAAAGGCCCCCATTGGCCTCATGCAAGTCATATTCTCCTCTTCCTCCTCAACAAGTACACATTAGATTTTATTTCCAAAACCCAACTCCAATGCCTCATTAGAAATCAACTCTAACCCTAGACTTCAAAAATGTTCCAAGACACCCTAGCACCTTAAGACAATGAGTGATAAAGTACGATGAAGATTGAACGAGCGAGAGAGGGAGAGAGAGAGGGAGAGACTAGAATTTGTCCTCTTACATCTATAATCCATGTGTAAAGAAGAATAAGCACAAGTGCATGATTGATAATGATAATTACTCTCTCCTTCCTTTATTTATATGAGAGGTAAAGGAGGTTGATGCAAGTGCATCCTGCTTCCAAATTCATTGTATATTTGATTTGACCTATGAGGTATTCATTCTACTAAAGGGTTGGTTTCCGAGTGAGTGATTTGTTATATTTTCACAAGAGGTTGATTTGTATAAGTGAGGATATATTTGTAAGTGTTCTCGAATGTGTGAGAACATGAGGGAATCTTGTATATCTGTTTGTTGTAGAATAGTTTATCTAAATTGGGTATCTAAGGAAATTTAAGTCTTGTGAATACAAGAGAAATCAAATCTTCTCAATGAAGACAGATCTTAATTAATATTGAGTGGTTATAGGATCCTTGGGAGTGATTCATGGATCTAAGGCCTCATTAGGGGTTTTTTTGAGAAGTTATAGGATCTAAACTGAAATGGTTTAAAAACTCGTTTTGTACAAAAGATTATAAGCCTTCAGACATTAGGGTGTGGCCAAATGAATGTTTATCAAGACAAGAGTTTGGAATCGACCAATCAATAGAAGAACTAGATCAGAGACCAAGAGAACTTATTATATGTTAATTAGGTCTATGGGGATTGTAGCCTATCGATTTAATCTAGGAAAATGAAGGATTGTGAGCCTATGTAACTGTATGTACAATAAGTGTACATTTGATTAATGCAAATTCTTTGTTCAAGAATATTTGTGCATTGTAGTTATCTGTGAGAATTAAATGTATCTATGTCTCATAATTGAGGAACGTGTATATTTGAGACCATGTAATCGCAGGTGTAGGGTTTGTATTACAAGGCCAAGAAGGAGAATTCTAGAGAGGAGACCTAGTACAATCCCATACTTTATATGAGATTGGGTATGAGTATTCCAGTGATCATCGATCACGAGAATGATCGATGATCCTACTGAATGATGGAGGAGAAAGGTTTTCATTATCATATGGGAACCTATAGTAGTCGTCTGATCACTCTGTTGGTGGATGAGAACCGTTAGATCTCAATCATACAAGAATAGAAAGAAATGAGCGTCGATCATTAATCATTTGGCTATGAACGTTGCACACCGTCCGATCGTGAGGAAGAGATAAGTCAATAATTGATTAAGTCATGACTGTCAGATATCAGTGAAGGAAGATCGATGGCAGGGAGACATTGCGGAGATCAAAGGGAGAGCTAACATCCACGCAGGTTTCAGTTCCACAATCCACAATGATCGTTGATCGTCACCCATAAAAAGATCGACAAATCACATTAGTCCATCCGCCAACGTGCATATTTGCATTGCGAAGATCGGGAAATAAGTTAAAGCGCGGGCAAGTTTAAGCTCTATAATCATTCATAGTTTTCGATCTTCACGGTCCATTTAAACAAGACAATTGATCTTACGAGATAAGGTTAGTGCCAAAAGGATTAAGCTGAGGTCATAGCTCCCAGTCACATGGGTCAGAGTTAAAGAAACTTCGGGCTAGAGATTAGGGAAGGTATTGGCACTCTGGAATAATCACTTGGTCATGTAAGTGGTCCTATGACCAAAGTGATTGTTAAATTGCAGAGATTGGGGTTGATGTGAAGGGAACGGTGACATAAGTAAAGTTGCATGAAATACAAGGAAATCATAATTCGATCATGTTAGTGATCCAATCAGAGAAGCTTAGATGATCCTTGGCACCCCTATTTCAGGGTTTGAAATGGATTTATAGCAGAAGAATGCATACAAGAGGTTTTGGGACGGGAGTTCCTACATCATTTGGTGTCAAAGCGGAAACATTTTTAGTATCAAAATAGAACAAAATTATTTGCTCAATTAATAATTGAAGGGATTATTACAGTGTATCAAAAAGAAGGATTGAAGGTACATTCACCTCATGGAAAGGTGGAGATAGAGTATAAGATGATACAAGAATTTAAAGAATATTGATGTTCTTTAAGGTACATAGATAATTGTGATAGGGGTACAAAGCAATGATATGCACTTGAGGAAGAATACCCTTGGTGGAGAGTTCATGAAGAGGTACTTGTGGAGAAGTATTGATCCAAGATGAATGGATCAATAAGAGAATGTTGAAGGGGAGATATTGAGTAAGATATTACAAAGAAAAAATAAATAAATTGATTTTTATTGCTAACTCTGGTCAAAAGATAATTTTTGTTACAAGTTGAAATTGTAGCGTAAATCCATGACAACAGTAAAGATGAGACAAAGAAAAGAGGGAGCAGGTAGAGCTCTAAGAAGGTGAATATTGTGACAGAACCCAGACAACAATTAGAATTGTTGAAGAAGAAGAGGACAATAAAGTTCTCAAAGGAAGAGATGGGCAATTGAAGAAGCAGAAGCTTGATAGATTTGGAAGCTGAGGAGCAAACATGCTCTAGAAAAGGTTCTAGGTGAAAAGAACCAAAAGGACATGTGCCAAGAAGATGATTGGTACTAGTGACAAGTTGCAGATTTGTTACAAGAATGGGAAGGACTTGTTGCATCTCACAAGTAGACAAGGAGAGTCTACATAAGGAAGAGGAGAAGGTGACTACTGAGGGTCATCTTAAGGGTTCAGAATGGAGTCACAACTAGAAGAAGGAAAATGCCAAAGAAGTTGGCATAAGGAATATGAGTAATAAGGAATTGGAAAGAGAAATGGATGAGATAAAGGTGCATCTTAGTGTACTAGAGGAATGGCTACAAGAGTATGAGGAGGACTAGAGATATGGTTGGAGGATAGAGAAGAGGAAGGTGAGTTGGATTCACTGCAGGGGAAGCTAAGGAAAAATATGTTTTCCAGGTTAAAGGAAGAAATCAGATCAGCTAAGTGTGAAATGGAATTTTGGTTGTGTCGACCTAAAAGAATATTGTTCCTGGATGAAGATGAAATAGAAACATCGAGGAGAAGTTTCTTGACAGTATGATGAATTGTTCATAACAACATGGAGATGTGGATATTAAGGCATTAGATGCGGAGCCTTATGACTTTAATTCTGACTTTTTGTGTATGTTTGCAGATTTGGCAAGTAATGAACACCAAATTAATGATATGAGTGTGCATTTCAATGAAGGAATGAAGCTTATAGAAGAGATGGTTGAAATGGAGAAATATTTAATAGAGAATATGTTTGTAGACCTTGAAGACAATGAGGAAGTTGTAATAACCAAAGAAGATGAAGAAAATCAAATGAAGATTTGTGTCAGTGATATGAATGATGGAAAACCTGCATTTGGAAGAAAATCCTTAGCAACAGGACAAGATGAAGGAATTACTCAACGCATAGAGGAATGCATGATAATGATGATAGCAACATAAGTTCAAGAACCTTGTAAACTTAAACCTCACAATTGGAACATATGTGCAGGTGGATCAACATTATTTTGTATATTTTATGGAGGTACAAAGGACGAAAATTCACCTGATGAAGATAGACTCAAGGAAAATTCGGCCATGGAAATAATAGAAGACAATCTTTTTCTAGAAGAAGAATGTATAGCAGAAGAGGTAGAACCTTTGGAAGGATGGATGATAGAATATCCAAGAGGAGGATATTACCTGGAAGATACCATTCAAGATAATTTTGATGAATTGTATAAGGAATTGGAATCCTTAGAAAAGAGGATAATAGGTCAAGGACTGCACATTCAGAATGCAAAATCTGAATTGGAAAAGGAAGACATTGTCTTGAAAGGGAATAAGGAAGAAACTTTAAAGTATGCACAACAACCAGGGAGAGATCACAACAGAGGTATTCATCTAGAGACTGAGTTGGATAAGGAAATAAACATATTTTGGATGATGATGAGGAAGACATCCAAGAGAAGATACTGAAGAAGGAGGAGGACAACCAACAATGAGGACAAGTTGACATAATGACTTTGCATCAATAAAGGAAGTAGACAATTACAGACTAAATTTTGGGACCCTAGAGGGTTTCATCAACATATGAAAGAGCATGATCAGGAGATCGTGAATGTTTTCAACCTTGGGAGTCTAATGCAGGTGCATTCTGCTTCCAAATTCATTGTATATTAGATTAGACATAGGGGGTATTCATTCTACTAAAGGGGTGGTTTCCTAGTGAGTGATTTGTTATATTTTCACAAGAGTTTGATTTGTATAAGTGAGGATATATTTGTAAGTGTTATCGAATGTGTGAGAACATGAAGGAATATTGGATATTTGTTTATTGTAGAATAGTTTCTCTAAATTGGGTATCTAAGGCAATTTGAGTCTTGTGAAGATAAGAGAAATCAAATCTTATCAATGAAGACAAATCTTAATTAAGATTGAGTGGTTATAGGATCCTTGGGAGTGATTCATAGATATAAGGCCTCATTAGGGGTTTTGTTGAGAATTTATAGGATCTGAACTGAATTGGTTTCAGAACTCGTTTTGTACAAAATATTGTAAGCCTTTAGGCATTAGGGTGTGGCCAAATGAATGTTTATCAGGCTAAGAGATTGGAATTGGCCAATCAACAGAAGAACTAGATCAGAGACCAACATAACCTATTATATGTTAATTAGGTCTATGAGGATTGTAGCGTATTGATTTAATCTAGGAAAATGAAGGCTTGCGAGCCTATGTAATTATATGTACAGTAAGTGTACATTTGATGAATGCATATTATCTATTCAAGAAGATGTGTGCAGTGTAGGGCTCTGTGAAAATTAAATGTATCTATGTCTTAGAATTGAGGAACATGTATATGTGAGACCGTGTAATCGCAAGTGTAGGGTTTGTATTACAAGGCCGAGAAGGATAATTCTAGAGAGGAGACCTAGTATGATCCCATACTCTATATGACATTGGGTATGAGTATTCCAGTGATCATCGATCACGATAAGGATCGATGATCCTAGTGAATGATGGGGGAGAAAGTTTTTCATGATCACATGGGAAGCTATAGTAGTCATCTGATCACTCTATTGGTGGATGAGAACCGTTAGATCTAAATCATACAAGAATAGAAAGAAATGAACGTCGTTCATTAATCATTTGGTTATGAATGTTTCACATCGTCTGATCGTGAGGAAGAGATAAGTCAATAATCGATTAAGTCATGACCACAGATCTCAGTGAAAACAGATCGACGGAAGGGAGGAATTGTGGAGATCAAAGGGAGAGTTAACATCCATGCAGGTTTTGGTTCCGCAATCCACGACGATCGACAATCGTCACCCATCAAAAGATCAACGACTCACATTAGTCCATATACCAACATACATATTTTCATTACAGAGATCGAGAGGGAAGTTAAACCATGAGCAAGTTTAAGCTTTGCAATCATTTGTGGTCTTTGATCTTCACGGTCCATTTAAATGGGACTGTCGATCTTACAAGATAAGGTTAGTGCCAAAAGGATTAATCCGATGTCATAACTCTCAAACACATGGGTCGAAGTTAAAGAACCTTTCGTCTAGAGCTTAGGGAAGGTATTGGCACTCTGGAATAAGCACTTGGTCATGTAAGTGGTCATATGACCAAAGAGATTGTTAAATTGCAGAGATCGAGGTTGATGTAAAGGGAACAATGACATAAGTAAATTTGTAGGAAATACAAGGGAATCATAATTTGATCATGTTAGTGATCAAATCGGAGAATCTTAGACGATCCTTGGAACCCTTATTTCGAGTTTTGAAATGCAGTTATAGGAGAATACTACATAAAAGAGGTTTTAGGACGGGAGGTCCTACATCAAAGGTCTACAATGACAAGTGGACCTAGTCCACTACAAGCAACCTACAAGGCACAAGTATGTATACACATGTGAAGCGCTCTACTCCAAGGTGAATATGATCAACTACCAAGGCTCCAAGGCATGATCCCCACTCCTCTGTTAGATTTCGAAGTGCACCCAAACCGGTGCACACACACCTCAAGTTTAGTCTAGGTTCTCAACAGTATACACAAAATTAAACAATTTGAATTGTGAACATAAACACACTGAGATGCCTAACTACTTAGCACAACGAAAAAATATACCCAACAATTAGATCATACACAGTACAGTGTACTTTTACTCAAATTCTTCATTAAATCATTACACATAATTTGGTCTCCCATACTAGAGAAAATGGCCCTTTTCTCACACTATAGAAAATGCCAAATACTTACAAAATCACTACAAAAACCCTCCTTGGTTTCTGTGACCAACCTTGGTCAACTCAACTAACTGTAGCAACCCTCAACCACTATCCAAAATCCACTCCAAAACTTTGTTGACTCATCCCTATTCCCTATAGATTAATTGGCTACTATAACAACCCCTTAAGGCTGCTCCAAGGCTATTGTAACAACCCACACAAGACTATCCAAAATATGTTGCAACAACCCTTCTCTTTGGTTGTTGGATGTCGTAGAAGCTATCCCACATGTCTGCTAGTTTCTCAACCCTCAATTGTTGTCCACAAGACTATAAATATCCAAAAGGATCGTTGTTTTGGTCCACAAAAATTCCCAGAATTGTTTTTTGTTCCAGTGTTATTCCAACCCACAAAATTTCCCTCTAACTTCCCTTAAAACAGTCCCACATACCTCTTTCTATGTTGTCCAATCCTCCAACCATCAACGACCTCTCTCCTTTGCTAGGATGAGTCATCTAAGAAGTTGTGACAACCCTTTAGGACATGTGGTTGCCTCAGACTATGTTGGTCGAGCCCTCTACAACACAGTGGAAACCTTCCTCTAACAGTGCAAGCCTCTCCTAGGTTGCAGCCTGCTCTTATGTCCTTTTATACAACTCAAAGGGGTGAATAAAAGTCCCTAAGTTAACTCAATATTAAATTAGAATAATTTATTCACACATGTGGGTGTGAAGCCCATCAACAATCCCACAAGGCCCCACACAAGCCCACTAAGCCCCACACATGTGAGAATACTCACAATGCTACCAAAACATCAACACTCCCTCTTAGCGAGGGATGTATTCTCACAACACTCCATTATCACCTATAAGTAGCTCTGTCTCCCGCACTAGATCCACTACCACAACTGCTCTTCAATCCACCTGATTGGTTTTTGTTAATTTTTCAATAAACTAGTTAAGCATGTAGTTCGTTTCAATTTTTCATTTGTCTTAACCATAAACAAGAATGTTGCAACAACCAAGATCATAAGAAGAAACACCATGCACAAAAACACAAGAAGTATCTTGGGAAAAGCTTCTCAACAAGGGAAGAAAACCCAACCAAATCCTTTGCTATATTATTCAAGAGAAATACCTTCACCATCAATAAGACTTAGAACACAAGAGAGTGCTCAAACCCTAGAAGACTAGCACCCAAGAGAGGTGTGCATCTTTTCCCAAGTAGATGTACATTCTGAAATTTCCAAACTCACATCAAAGATATGATTCCTCAATGGGGAATTTACCTTTACTTATACTAACATGAACCTGTCAACAGAAGTGTCTATTGGCACAACAAGGTCGACCTCACTAGCTTATAATATAATTAATATTAACTAGATTAATTATCTTTTACATTAATTACTAGTCACATTAAGGTGGGGCCAACCTGTACCCTTTACATTACAATTAGGGTTACAGGCAGGTCTGACTCTTGAACAATAAGGGATTTGATACACCCACTAGTGCTCATCCACTAGAGGCACATCCATAGGGATGTCCATATCTCTAGCTTACTGCATTACACAGAAGAACTAGTTCTTCACACGTTCACATGTGCTCGTCCAGATACACGTCCACTCAATAGATCTTTTTTCCCACAGCATCGCACAAGAGAGTCATCTGGAGTTTCTCATCAACTTTGTTGCTCAAAGGAGGCTAATACATCATCTTCATTTCGGTTCTCATGATGATGCACCCAACACTTTGGGATTTCACACGTTCACCTTGTGCTCAGCCACATGCACGTCCAACTAAACAGATCGTTTTTCCCACGGGATAATCATCGAGATTTATTCTCAACTCTCTAAATGGAGGAGGTCATATCTACGTTCCATCTCTGTCTCAGATAGGAACCACATACCCTTCTTAAGGGATTTCTCTCAGGTTTGTAATCTAGAGAAAGTCTCACATAGCTGCAATGATCCACATCTCTCAGGTTTGTAAGTTGGATAATGTCTCACATAGTTGCAATCATCAACACTCCCTCTCAGCTAGGGAGGCATTCTTCATCATTCCAAGTCTCACACGGATGTACTTTGAA
The DNA here is from genome assembly GCA_009831015.1 of Picea engelmannii. NCBI lineage: Eukaryota > Viridiplantae > Streptophyta > Pinopsida > Pinales > Pinaceae > Picea > Picea engelmannii. The sequence goes on from ML799666.1 coordinate 739,501, forward strand.
CTTTGTCTTGTCTGGAGTCATCAACACTCCCTCTCAACTAGGGAGGAATTTCTTCACCAAGTTAGTTTGGTGAATATGTCTACAATCTTCTCATGTGTAGGAAGGTACTACATGTGTACGATTTTCCTCAGCATCATATCTCTTATATAAAGATATTTTATCTCATCGTGTTTTGATTGATCAGGAAACACTGGGTTCTCAAGGAGCGTTACACATGGCTCCTGGTTATCATCATAGGATCCATATCATGGTCAAGTAAATCTATCAGAAGCTTGTGAAGCCACATGGCTTCTCTCATTTGATGCTATATACTATACTTTTGTGGCACTCAAGGCCACAGATTGTTTCCTGTTGCAGTGGGAAATCATGGAAAAATTCACGGTAAGACAACAATTGGATGTGGTCTTTTGGTCCACTGTACTTCTCTTCTCAATATGAATCAACATATTCTGCAAACTCAAGTTCACACTGGAGGCATATCTCAGACCATATCAATTGTGCCTCATATATATCTCAATACATGTTTTGATGTTGTCTAGTGAATTTGTATCAGTTGACTCATGAAATTACTAAGCACACTCACTGCATGGCATGAATAGAGTCTAGTGTTAACCATATACATCAGTGATCCAATCAATTGTGGATCAGTCTCGTCTGAATCATCATCAATCTTTTTCTTTAAATCCATCACGGTGGATTTTGCATTTTTTCATACTGAACTTCTTTAATATCTTCATTGTTTATTTTCCTTAACTCAGGAAAATATCATCGGTCCTCTATCATACTTCTTGTCCCAAGAAGTAGTGCATCATACTCATATTCTTCATCTTGAATTCAAAAGTCATCAACAAGGCTTTCTGAATAAGTCATCAATATCAGGATCTCATCACCAACGTTGTAATAATATATGTTTGGATCAACAACACTCTTGATGAAATCTAAACTCATCAAGAATATATCTATCTGATATAGTTTCCAACTCATGGATGGTAGTATGGATGGACGTGTATCGGGTTTACTGGATCAAGTGTCTCATCATAGACAACTCCCTCTGTTTGTGAGAAACCTATGGCTGTAGATCTTGTTTTGTATTTCTCGATACTTCCATCAGTTGCATGCTTGATCTTTATAGATCCACTTGGAAGTTACCACAGACTTCCCTTCTGGTCCCTAAATAATATCTTATACATCATTCTTTTAAGATGTATTGGTATTCTTTTGTTATGGCATATTTCCATACCTATTCTCCTGTTGCTTTTCCAAGACAAGGAGGCTCAACATCAATGAAGTGGCTCATGACTGAAGGATAGCTCGAAAATCTTGTTTTCTTTCTTGAGATGTGCCTTGAGAGTCTTGTATGTTTATCTGCCACTTGTAGAGTGAGTCTAGGTAGGCATTTTATGCCCTACTGCAATATCTCTGAACTTATCAACTGGATAAACTGGATCAACTGGAATAATGTATGTCTCCGGCCTCTGAACTGTTGAAGGGGGAGAAGGTATTGTCGCATTGTCAATCTCCATCTGAGATTCTCTAGGTCTTTGAAAGACTATATCTTCTTTAAAGGAAAACATCTCTGCTTGTCTTAATTTGTCTCTGACCAGGGACGTCGATCTGGAATGTCTTTGAAGATTACTTGGGGTCTTCACTTCCAGTGTGTTGTTCTTCTAAATGCACTAAGATCCCTCTAGATCCATGACTTCAGCAAGAAGGTTCCTTCCTCCTGCAATTTCTCTCATGACAATGATACAAATAATATATATACAAGTGCATACCTGAGGGTGCTGATATGATTTCTCCAATGGAACCTGGTTGGTCTCTGTCCTCTTGACATATTCATGAAGAGGGTAGTTATAGTGTCATATTTTTGTATCACCCACAATAATTCTTCCTCTGAAGTCTTTTCTTCCAGGAACTCGAAATTGCTTGATCCATCAAACTTATCTTCCATCATTGTTATGCTCATCATAATTTTATATTCTTCACAAACCCTTGTCAACTAGGCTAGAAAACCTAAGGGTTAGGCTAGGCTAGCTCTTTTAGGTTTTGTTGGAATTATGACTGCCAACAATAAGCCTTTGAAATATAATATAACACTAGTGATCTGAAGAGCTCCTTCAATGAGTTGTAGAAACACTGATTCTGAAATTTATGCAGAAAATAGCGAAACCCTAGGGCCAAAAAGTCAAAATGCTTGAAAATGCAGTATGAAGCTTGTTGGAGGTGCGTTGAAGGAGGCCTTACAATCCTATGGTAATTTTATCCCCAACGTCCAAGTTCCAAGTGTTGAAACACTCAAAATAAGAGGGTCGTACAGATTTTCTCGAAACCCTAGGAGGGTCGTACGGTTCTGCAAAAGATGAAGGATGATTGGTAAAACCTTGTAGCTTGTGCAATGGGTTCTTCAAGACCTGTGCTTTGATACCATGTTGATTTTTCAATAAGATAGGTTAAGCATGTAGTTCATTTCAATTTTTCATTTGTCTTAACCATAAACAAGAATGTTGCAGCAACCAATATCACAAGAAGAAACACCATGTACAAGAACACAAGAAGTATCATGGGAAACTCTTCTCAACAAGGGAAGAAAACCCAACCAAATCCTTTTCTATATTCTTCAACAGAAATATCTTCACCATCAATAATACCTAGCAAACAAGAGGGTTCTCAAACCCTAGAAGACTAGTGCCCAAGAGAGGTGTGCATCTTTTCCCAAGTAGATGTACTTGCTGAAATTTCCAAACTCACATGAAAGATATGATTCATCAATGAAGAATTTACCTTTACTTATACTAACCTGAACCTGTCAACAGAAATTTCTATTGGCACAATAGGGCCGACCTCACTATCTTATAATATAATTAATATTAACCAGATTAATTATCTTTTACATTAATTACTAGTCACATTAAGGTGGGGCCGACCTGTACCCTTTACATTACAATTAGGGTTACATGCAAGTCTGACTCTTGAACAATATAGCAAGGGATCTGATACACCCACTAGTGCTCATCCACCAGGGGCACATCCATAGCGATGTCCATATATCTGGCTTACTGCATTACATAGAAGAACCAGTTCTTCACACGTTCACATGTGCTCTTCCACATGGACATCCACTCAACAGATCTTCTTTCCCACTGCATCACATAGGAGAGTCATCTAGAGTTTCTCATCAACACTGTTGGTCAGAGGAGGCTAATACGTCATCTTCATTTCTATTCTCATGATGATGCTCCCTGCACTTTGGGATTTCACACGTTCACCTTGTGCTCAGCCACAGGAACGTCTAACTCAACAGATCACCTTTCCCGCAAGATAATCATTTGGAGTTCTTCTCAACTATATGAATGGAGGAGGTCATCTCTACGTTCCATCTCTTTCTTAGATAGGAACCACATACCCTTATTAGGGGCTTTCTCTCAAGTTTGTAAGCTGGATAAAGTCTCACATAGTTGCAATGATCCACATCTCACAAATTTGTAAGCTAGAGAATGTATCACATAGTTGCAATCATCAGCAGTTGCTCCCTCTGTCACTAAAGAAAATCATGTTGTATGGCATGTTCCCTTCTTGGAAGACACCCTCCTCCTAAAAGCCTCCTTTTGAGCATCCTATATCACCATTTCAACCCATGAAACCCATGAAACCTTCTTGAAAATCTTGAGAGACTCCTCTCTCCCATATGGACTTGAAGGTAGACTCCATCTAAAGTTGGACTCCCTCTGAATTTGTTGACTCCCCCTAAAGTTTGGCTCCCTCTGAGTCTCCACAACCTTTGGAGCTACTTGCTCCTTTTCCACTGTCACTATGCTAGTGTTGGTCATGGCTTGCACAAGCTCGTTCTTTCATTTTTTAAGGATGAGTTGAAGAACATTGGCATGGTGTGGTGTCCAGATAATGACAATGTCACTCACAAATACCTTTGCGGAAATGAGAAGGATAGCTCGTGATGAGACTGCATTTCTCTCAGTTGTGCAACTAAGTGACACTACCTTGGCTTGGTGGTTAGATGATGGTAATGTCAGACCACTAGATACCCATGATCATGATAGGTCGGCTTATGATGAGACCTCCTATCCTCGAACTAACCCCCTAAGAATTCTATCATTTATTCTTGTGGGTCCCCCCTTTTCTTACAGATAAGTGTTTCATTGCTTTCTTGGGGGATCCCTGGGAGAAGCATCTAGAAGGTTTATATATAGTATTTTATCTTTTACCCAACAAAAATCCCTCTAGGCCTTCATCCCCTTCTTCCCATAGAATGAGGGACAACCCCTTCTTGGGTCAATACACCCTAAAATCCCAAGAGATGACGAAAAGGGGGGTTTAAGTGATGAAAAGTGTTAAGGTATGGTACGATGGATATTCAATGGAGTTCCTAGTATAAAACCCATTCCCAAGGAAGACAACTTACTAGGGCACAATGTCAACCACCAAGGTGAAGTAGGGAAAAAGGCATGATGTCCAGGCATATGTCATGAAATCTAAAGCGGTCTAAGATACAACATACTCAAATGCTTCAAATATTGAAATGACACTCACCATAATCCTTAACTTGTACCTCATGGAGCAAGGCCCAGTGCCTCTCGAAAGCCACTTTGTGTGGTGTATGCCATCTGAAGATATATGACCTTTGTGGTGGTGAGAAGGGTCTCCATATGTGAAAATGGATATTGTTGGTCATGTAATCTCTCAGCACTTCATATTTGCAACCTGAGGGCCTCGAGACATAATCTTCTTAGTTATCCCACAAAATGGGGATAACATCTGACTCCTACTTGGGGACATGTGCTCAACATAGAGTGCATGAGAACTGCAACATCTCCCGGTAGACGTGTGCCTGCCAAAACTCATAGAAAAAGGATCAAAGAATCTAGGGTGGTACTATCACCCTTCATTCGTATATATGAAACTAATCTAGAAAAGAAAAATTTTGACATTTTTTCAAAATTTCTAAACTAAGCATGAAATCAATATGCAAGTAGAGCAAAATGAAATATGAAATGCATATAAACTAATATGAGCAATCAAGATGCAAATGAAAGGAAATAAAAATGACTTGCCTACTTACTTGGGGGCCTTGGGGCCCTGAAGATTAGGCGAGAGATGATGTCAGGTGAATTCATACAACCAGTGCAACTAGTTGATCATCCCATCAAAGTATCTCCCCCTATGTTTAATCATGTAATACAAAAAAGATAAGTCAAGCACATAATAATCATGAGTATAAACACACATATAATCGATCATGAAATAAATCTCATGGAGATGGGTGGGAGGGAGGAAATCATGTTGGAAAGAGAAACCATCAACCTAATCATCCCACCTGAAAGTGTAACCACAAGCCCGGTCAATCCATCTCTGAAGAGGGATACCATATGTAGACAACGGCTCGTCTTCATCTTTACTCAAAAAATCACTGCTCCCTGAAGACTGGGAAAGGATAAGATATCCCATGAAAACCTTATGGTTTCCCAAACAAGAGGAAATGGGGTAAGGCACAGTCTCATTTTTAGAGAAAAAATCCTCCCTCGAACTTAGGAAATGTCTATTCTTTGTCTGCAAATCTCCACCCAAAGTCTCAACATGAAAGCACTTCATTTTGGTAGAGTGGACCTCATACTTCTTTGGGTTGGTCATGACCCGATGTCTATAAAAATCTAAGCACAATAGTTGAAAATCCTCATAGAAAAAATATGCATCCCCAAAAGGGTATGTATCAAAGGATGACTGAAGATCACTTTGGGTATGTTGCGACAAGTCATCCTTGAAGGGGACGAACAAATATGTAACCATATCATCATTGGGATGCCAAATATATAAATCATATGTGCATGGAGATCAGTCCTTTGAAGATGACACTCGAACCCCCTCTTCCTGAGGGTTACCCTCAATGTCATAAATGGGATCTCTATCAATAATGAAGCAAACCACATGCAATCTACATCTCCCAACCTGTATGAAATCATCAATGTGGTCGTCAACTATATATGAGGGTTGTTCCAAGAATTCATCAGCATCAAAAGAGTTGATTACTTCTTCACAAGATTGCATAAATTTGTTTCATTCAAAAGGAAAATCATATAATAATGTCTCATTTAGGCCTTCCGCAAGAGAGACTTCATCAAGATCCCCTTGGCATTTTTCTTCATTTCCAAAGTCATGGAACAAAGCATCATCAAAGTTTTCAAAAGGATTACAACTCATCATGTTCTCTTCTTGATGTGTAGGAGAAGTAGTTGTCTGGATATCCTCATCAAGTGGAAGGGAAAATACTTCATCTTCATCACATATCCCATCTGGATCTTCTTCATCAGGGTCTTCTTCAAGTTTTTCTTCATGAATATGTTCTTCGACCAAGTCTTCGTTATCTTCAATAGGATCAAAGAACTCACCATCTTGATATTGATCTATAACGAGTTTATAGAGTTTCTTGGGCATGAAGAGTGGTTCATCATCATTTGGGAAGCTTTCTTGGTACCCATATTTATTGGTCATAGCATTGTATAATGAATCTGTTCCAAAATATGCAATGGCAACTTCCCAGGTTGAGTTCGGTGTAGGCCTTTTCTCATAATCGTCGATGATGGCATCAAGCTCTTTTTCTCTTTGTTGACAAAACTTAACCAGAAAATCCTTATCGGGGCAAAGTTTTATTAGTTGTTCACAAAACTTGAAATATTCATCTTTGCTTTGCTTGAGACAGTCAAAATTTTCCTCATTGTTTTTTTCAACTTCTTGTCTTTCAAGTGTTTTTTCAACAAACTCTAGAATAAGCGTTTCTCTCAAGGCTTTAATAGGATCAAGCTCAAAACCTTCTCTCAAAAAATCATTTTCCAGGTCCTGAATTGTATCTTCAAGACTTTGAGCTTATGGTCTCCAATGTTTAAGGAACTCTCTGATGAGGATTGTCAAAGAAGATATATTTCTTAGCTTGTAAGAATCCTTGATCCAATTCCTTTGTTCACTTCTGAAAGACAACAAGAACAACCGGAGGTATACATCCTCATGTTGTGCACTCAAAATGTGGATGCATATGGTATACACAACAACATGTGCTACGGTCAAAAATGGATTACCATCAAAGTTTGGGAGGAGATCGAATTGGTTTACCGTGCACTTGTTTGGATATCTGTCAATAGCTCTGAGATCCAAGGCTTTGTATGCTTCATGAAATCGCACAGAGCCATGTTTCCATTACTTAGGAAAATACATCAATGGAGTCGCCAGATGAACTTCAAGAAGATCTCATCGAAAGTGAAAAGGGAAAGTCCTTTAGGTGGATTCGCTAGGCAAGCTAGGGTAAAGACTTTGAGATAGCTTACCAAAGTTTCATTAGGGTTCCGAAGAGGATTCAAAATCCTCCTCGACAATGGAGCCAAAATGTTATCGTACAAGTTGTAGGTTGGGAAAAGTCCGACCCAACCACCATATGGCGACAACTAAAGAGAGAACCTACCCACTATCACCTTAGGCAAGTGTCCCTGACACTTTAGAGGTGAAGTGGTCACCTCAAGGGGGGATCTCGGTGACCCTAGGGGGGAATGAAGATGGAAAGTGTGATATATGAATGAATTCCCCTATAGTTTAAATTTCAATGTGTGGAGAAAGGTTTGAGTAAAGTCTTGATGGTAGCCAAGTGTTTCGAAGAAGTTGAGTGAGCTGCAAATAGTGAAGTACCTTCCCGAGACACAAGAAAACCAAGCATATGATGCAATATAATCAATTAGACAATAAAGTTAAGATTGTTGTCCCTAATAGCAGATGTTAGTAACAATATATATCAGCAATGAAATGGCACAATAAGTTGTTATCTAAGTGCTAGAAATCAATGAAAGATACAAGTCATAGACTAGCTAAACACTAGTGAAACTCAAGATTTAAAGACCAAGATACTAGCATGAAAAGATAAGGATGTTGTAACACTTTATACAAAAATGTATATCAGTCTTATGGCTGTAACAAGAAAATTATTACAGCAATAAAATCATCCACTAAATATCCTCCAAACTTTGCCAAAAGGTGCGCTAGACCAAGTAGTATAAGTGTGCAAACTTTGGGAAAATTTCAGCGGTTGATTAGAGAGTTATTGAAGCAATTAGACTAGGTTTTTTGCAGCCCTAATGGTTGAATATGTAAGTTTGCAACAACATCAAGAACTACCCCTTAGGAGGGGATTCCCTAGTTGTCGATAGGTTCTCTAAGAACAAGGAACAAAATAAAGTTGCAAAAAAATAATACGACAAGAAATCACATTTCCCAATGCAATATTTGTTTCTCCAATGCATGAAAATACAAATTAGTGCCTTTCAAATTGGGTGGATGGGGTCTTTAAAGCACAAGTTAGATAAAAAAAAACCCTAGGGGTGTAAAACCTCTTACTCCCTAGGGTATGCCAACCAAACTTAGAGTAAATCTAGGAGGGTATACACACTCGTATTCCTCCTTGCAACCCTTGCAAAAAGAAAGACTTAAAAGTTTAACAAAGAGATGAAGAAATGATGGAGGGTGTATCTAGCATACTCCTCCCTAGGGTTTCCACCAATAATAACCAAAGTAAACAAGAAATAAACAACATATGCATGTTTCCTTACATTGTCCAAGAAAATGAGATAACAAACCCTAGTTACCATGCAACATTCATCCAAGATTCAAGAGAGAAAGCCTTTTAGGGGGTGCACATCACTCCTCCTCATCCATTCACCAAGAGACATTCATCAAAAGACATTCCACAAGAGAGAAACACCAAAATCACCAAGAGTAGCAAAAATTTCAGCCTAATACTTCTCACAATGGGAGAGTTATGTTATGAAATGAGATCTTATGATCTATATTTATACAAAATGTCTCCAAAATAGTTTGTCCACATAATATTAGGGTAAACCACAAGACTAGGGGTCAACAACCCTAATCTTGCCCCTTTTACAAAATAATATTAAACAATTCACTTAAAATTTACTTTTACACAAAAAGAAACCCTAATTCAAAGTGACGTCATCCCTTTAGGGGACGTTTTGGCACTAGGAGCAAGTCGTTGGTGTTGGAGTGTAGTTAGGCTTCCCAGAGCCACATGTCAAGCATCCAAGTCACTTTATTCATGGTCTAAGCCTCATTCTCCTAAAAAAAATCCATGTGGCAATGTGTGGTAAGCTCACCACGAAACCCTAGCCCTCCTAAGTGATGTCATGCCTCCAAAGGTGACATTTTTCCTCTCCTAGGAAAAATGTTTGGCATGTGAGGGATAGGTTATGTTGTCCACAATGTCTTCCAGGCATCTGAAGGTATGTCTCTCTCATCTGGCATGCAGGTCCTTGGCATCCGACCTGTGGGATTCAAGCCCCATGGAAGCCCAAGCTAGGCTTATTCCTCCAAAATTGTCCACCAGCTAGGTCCTGCAATGACAAATAACCACGCCCTCCAAGAATCTCAAGTCACAATATCATGATGAGTAAATCAAATCAATAAATGAGCCACCTAAGCATGTGCATCAAAGATTACCCTACCAAACAAGTAAGTGTTCAAAGACATTGTGTGACTTTCCAAGCCTAGATATGGGAGGGTTGACGAGATGTCTTATTGGGTAGATCTTGCCCTAGGTCAAGGAATGTTTCCAAGAGATCCCTCTCTAAGCCATGTAAAGTGGATGAAGTGGTTAAGGATCGAGACTCAATGGGAATGGGGTTCATGACCTACAATGGGTTGTAGTGTCTCCTTCATGGGTTCCTTTGTAGAGGGTGTGTGGCACCTTCATTTGCAATGCAATTTTTCCAAGACCATCATTCTTTCATTCTTTGTTTCTTTCATGTTTTAAGGATGAGTTGAAGGGCATTGTCCTGGCGCGGTGTCCAAATAATAACAATGTCACTCACAAATACCTTTGTGGAAATGAGAAGGTTGGCTCATGATGAGACCCCCTTTTCTCTCAATTGTGCAACTGAGAGCCACTACCCTGGCTTGGTGGCCAGATGATGGTAATGTCATACCAATAGATACCCATGATCATGATAGGTCCGCTGAGACATCCTATCCTCCAACTACCCCCCTAAGCATTCTATCGTTTATTCTTGTCGGTCCCCCCTTTTCTTACATATAAGTGTTTCATTGCTTTCTTGGGAGATCCCTGGGTGAAGCATCTGAAAGATTTATATATAGGATTTTATCTTTTACCCAACAACAATCCCTATGGGGTTTCAGCCCCTTGTTCCCATAGAATGAGGGACAACCCCTTCTTTGTTCAATACACCCTAAAATCCCAAGAGATGAGGAAATGGGAGGCTTAAGTGATGAAAAGTGTTAAGTATGGTCAAGAACGGTACAATGTGTTAGAATAATGTTGATGTGCTCGTTTAACCATAGACAATGCTACACCATTGTCACCCAACCATAGGCTCAAAGCCACCCCTGATCACCTTAACCTTTGATAGAAAGAATGATTCTAGGAAGCCACTCTATAACCAATAGATAACCAAGAGAGCACACCTTCTCCAAGGGTAGGGCACAAGAGAAAGTACCAGAAAGATTGAAAAAGAGAAAATTGTACAACTGTAGTTGTTGTTGCTCCTCCTCCAAACTTGCGCATTGTTTTTGGTTTCCTGAGTGAGAGTGAGTGAACAAATGAGCCAAGACATCCTCTGTTTATACTAATTTGTCCAGTGACTTTTATGGCTGGGCCGACATGACTTTCTGGTAATTATATTTTTTGTTTATATTTTCCCTATGGAGATGACTTATCTTCCTGGAGTATAATACCTTAATATTAAATATTTTGTTGAGTCAAATTGTCTTCTAGGGTTCTCACACATCTGTTAAGGGTTTCTCTTGCTTCAGTAATATTATATTCTAGTCAAAGGTTACATATGGAGGTTAATACCTCCCACAAATACCATAATATCAACACTCCCTCCTAGCTAGGGAGGTATTAATGGTCTCAAACACATCCATCCATATTCACATGGCATGGGCAAGACTCTCATAGTCTTGTAGACCATTCTACAGGTAGAATCATCACGTCACACATGGCTACACCCATGTGGACTTGTCAATCTCGTCTAGGGGCCACAACCTACTAGAGAACACTAGAGCTACACCTCGTAGTGTGTGTCACCATCATCTTCATGGGATACACCCGCATGACGTGCTCACCCATGGCTACACCCATGTCATGAGTATCATCATTATTATCATCATTATCCATGAGCCTCATTTAGCTATATTGATTATCCATCTCCACCACCATGTGTCTGGCACCTCGGGTCATTCTTATCCCATGACAAGAATCACGACCTCATTGGAGCCACATTCACCTCATAATTGATCCTTTTATAGGATCACTCTGTAAATGCATTTAGCTTGATGCTATCGGAAACGCGTGTCTAGCACCTGGGGTCATTTTTGTCCCATGACAAGAATCATGACCACATTGAAGCCACAAACACCTCATGGTTATCCTCTCATAAGATCACTCTGTGAATGCATTCAACTCTATGTTATTGGACAAGTGGAATTGCATCTCAAGCACCTCAAGTCTTCAGTCCATCAAAGACTACGTTAGGGCACATCTACTCTGAATGTAGATGTTCCCTATCTCCCCTAGTCTGTAGCCCAGTTCTTATGGAGATAGAGTCGGCCCGATGCTTATTGGGGCTACTTACATACTCTGAGAGTTCCAAGGCCCGATGCAATTCACACATAGGAGATCTAGCAGCAACTCAATTCTTCAGTCCATCGAAGATTACATCTGGGCCTATTCCCACATCATCAAGTTTGTCTAATCAATCTTGGAATATCGACATGATTCTACAATCATCAATACTCCCCACGAGAAACATTTTCATTCCTTCCAAGCTTGTCTCAGACAGAGGCTTAGTGAAAATGTTAGTTATCTTCTCATCTTTGGATAAGTGATGGAGACTCACTGCTCCTTCCTGCACCATATCTTTGATGAAGTCCTCTAAGATCCTTCGAAAATCCACCCTGCTTCATATCTTATATCACTGGCTATGATATATGATTGAGTACTACAGATATATGCTTCCCTGCTTGTCTGGAAATCCTGCTCGATCCCAGGATGAAGTAGCACTCCAAGTGCTAGATCTATCTTCCACACATCCAATCCAAAAACTATATATCCTGGCAACCATACTTCATCATCAGAGATCAAGCATATATATATGTACAACATAGGTACCTACATGTTGTGTTGTAACCCAATAATATGATCATGGCTCAACCATATACTGGTACAAGGTGCTCTCTGCAAACACAAAAGTTTATCCCGTCACACAACTTCCTCAGATGTGTCGTCATAGGTGTGGCCATGGACTTCCTGTCCATCATGCTAAACCTCTTCAATATCCTCACTGAAGATCTCATCTGGTGCCAGCCATGCTTCCAATCCAGTCAAGATCCTTTATCTCAAACTCTGAAATCAACTCCCTCTATCTGAGAGAATCCTCAGACCATGCTTATGTCTACTGCATGTCCCTTTGCATTTTGCAAAGTGTCACGAAACTATGTTGGCTTCTTCTTCATCACCGACTCCCTCCGAGTCTGACTCCCTCTCAGATTAATCTCTTATGACCTGCCCGGAACAAGAAACACGAACAACAAAATCTCCATGGTATCCTCCATGGAAGATATCCTTCCTGGAGTCTAGGTTAGTAACTGTTATCGTTCAGTTTGTATTTTAGGTCAAGTAGCTGAAGGGTAAAGGTCAAACTGGTGTAACAGGATCTTCCCCACCCACTGTCACCTCGATGGGGGGGTTTTGAAAGGAAAAGGCTCAAGGGATTAAGGCTCAAAGGATTAAGGCTAGTTTTTCCCTTTCACAGATTGCCGCCAAGAAGATAGTCAAAATGAAGAAATACCACAGAAGAGGCACATGTTTGTGAGACAAGGCAACAATAAAACTAATACATGCAGTAGTGGTTAGTACTTCATAGATCAATGACTATCAACATTCAATGTATATGAGCATAGACAACAGTGAATATTGATGAAGTCAATGTTTGCAATAATGACAATGGCTTGTAATATTACTTCTCAATAAATACCAGAGTGATATAGCATCCAATAGAAATGATTAATCCTTGAATTAACACAATGCATTAAATATCATTAAATGCTCATATATAACAGGATTGTTGCGTCACTATGCTAGAGATGACGTCATCTTTTACTAGGGTTAGTACAATAGACAAGGAGGTCAACGTTTTGTTATTTAGCCAATGAAAACTATCAATACATCAATGTCTATCATTAGATGACTAAGCCACAATGTTTTCTATCAATCAAAAGCTCAAAAAGGGCATGACATCATCATTAATTTCCAGGTTAGTAGACGTTAGGGTTAGTTAGGGTTTCAAGTTTGAGGGTTTTGAAAGGTTGTTTTTGGCACAACAAACTCAACGTTGGAGATAAAGACCAATGCCTTAGGGTATTATGGAGTCAAAAGCAAGGGCAAGATATCGGGAGGATCTAAATCTAAAGACTAGAGATTTAGGTTCTATGGTGCTGCAATGGCAGGGCCCTAGAATCAAAACCCTAAGGGGAGGAGGCTCATTACGGTGTTGCTTAAGCAAGGCCTCATGCTCCTCCCTCTTTCTTTAAATATTCTTGGCAAAACGGCTAGCTTTAAAACACAAATCTAAGGGTGAAAAGTGTTGCAAGAGCAAGGCCCTTCAAACCCTAAAAGTCAAAACCCTAGGTGTAGAATCAACTAGGCCTAGGACGTCTTCTTTCTTCAACTTATGTTCAAAACCTAACTCAAAAAAAGGATGACTAGTGTAGCAACGACTAGGCTATATCTTCCTTAATCAATGGCTAAAACAAGTTTCTCAATCATGGGGACATATAGCAAGGACCTACTTGTGTTCTTGCTACCTAGGGTTTCAAGATTAAGCAATAAAATAGCAATGTAACAATAAATGCAAGAGATTTAACCTACAACCATTCATTCAAGAAGTTTTGCATGAAAAATACACTTACAAATCATGAAGAGTGCTTATCAAACCCTAGTTGTAAACCTTCCAATGAGAGAAACACCACAACATGCCAAGAAAATCCTCCAACAAGAGTTGCGCCTCACTTCCAAGAGCCAAAATACCAAGACAAAAGAATAAAAATGATCTCTCACAAGAGAGTGAGTTATGTTATGTTAAAACGAGAGGCAACGTCCTCTATTTATATCATCCAAATGACCTTTAATTTTAAAAATAGGTCATTAAAACAACCGACAAGGCTGACTTGTAATTTTACACTGTTTTTACATTAAATGCTAAGAAATGTCATAATATGAGCCAAAAAAGGAGACGTCAGGCCCTTCTGAGGGAGACGTTGGCCCTTTTTGGGCAAGATCAGCATCCAAAAAACCAAACATTGGCCCCTCCAGGGCTCCTCCAGGCTGCCACATGTGCCAAATGACCTCAGCACATTGCCACATGCTCCAGTCAACATCCAACTCTCTCAGGGGGGCGTCTTGTCTATCAAAAGCACACGTCCCATCTGCAGAGGGTGATTTCCCCTAGGCCGGGCTTTGCCAAAGTAGCCTGGGTGGAACGTCCTTCTTCCTTCTCGTGCAGTGGATCATCACAACGTTGTCCTGTCTCTGCCATCCCAACAACCATCTGATGGGATCTTCAACCCCATGGAGGTCCAAGCTAATCATATCCCCATGTGTACCGGTCCACTAGTACCTGCCCGTCGGGCATGGTCCTGCACATCAAAAACTACGCCCTCCATGGGCTCATCAGTCCTCAGGATCATAGCAATGTCAATCATATTTCATCATTAAATTTATCAAATACACGCATGAAATCCCTAACATATCATCTAAGAGCTCAAAGACATTACACATATCTACTATACAAAGCTGAAGAAACCAACAGAATAACCTATTGGGCTAATACCCACAAGAAAAGGAAAGTTTCCTCAGAGGATCTTTCAAGCCATGTTTATGAAGTGATATGGTCTAGGGATGTCCAGTTATAGTAATACCAAGGGTAGGTGTTGTCCGTGGGTGCCTCTATAGGAGGTGAGTTGTACCTGTCATGGATGCACTTTTTCCAAGCCCTTTTATTGCCTTTATTTTTTATTTATTGCTTTTCTTTCTTTTTACTTCAAGGTCTGACCAGAGGACACTGCCTTGGCGTGGTGACCAGAGATGACAGTGTTACCCACTGGTATCTTCACAGAAATGATAAAGCTGGCTCGTGATGAGACCCCCTTTCCCTTGGCCATGCAACTAAAGGTCACTTCCCTGGCGTGGTGACCAGATAATGACAATGTCATACTGCTGGATACCTATGAACATAATGGGCCGGCTCGTGATGAGACCTCCCATCCTCTTGGTTAGGTCTTGCTTTATTATTTTTCTTAGGGTCCCTTTAGTTTCTTATCGAGAGGCCTTTTGTTGCCTTCTCGGGGATCCCTGGGCGAAGCATCTCTAGGTTTTATTTCTTATGGCTTTTATCTTTTACCAGCTGCTTTTACCCCCTGGGCCTTTAGCCCCTTCTTCCCACAAGACAAAGTGTAACCCTCAAAGTCATCCTAATGGCCAGACTAGGGGAATGGGGTGGATGTGTGGGAAATAAGATGTAAAATGATAGAATGGTGGGAGCGGATGATGGATCTGCAAATCCCCCTTGGTGGCTAACCAAAACCCATGAATACAAGCTTGCTAAGTCACCCCATTAATCACCCCAACAATGGTCAAGTGGATTAGTGTAAGATCTAAGCAGTTATCAGAAATGAAAGGAACCTAATGCATATATAAGAAGGTTATAACGATCAAACATGACACATACCATGATACCTCAGACCAATTACCTCATGGAGCAAGAGTCCTCTCTGATGCAAGTCCAAGCCGATGGTGATGGAAGTTGTTGCTACTAACAGGACAAGTTTGGTGAAGAAGAAGAAGAATGGGCCCTCCAGGGCCATGCTCAGGTCAATCCTGCTCTCGGTACTTCATGTCTAGGACTTGTGGGCCTCGAGACATGATCTCCTAGTTATCCCTAGATATCAGGGATAACATCTGGCTCCAACTCGGGGACATGTGCTCACCATAGAGCGCATGAGAACCTCAGCATCTCTGGCATAAACCTGCAGACCTGCTCACACTTGACAAGAAAGCATCAGCGACAAAAGGTGGGGTGGTATTGCCACCCTGCAAAATAATACATGTATACATATGAGATAAAACATTCAAGATGCATATAAGGGAAACAAACAATAAATGCAGATAGTATAATACACGGAAATGCCTACCTACTCATACTCACCTGTATAATCATGTCCCACCACCTTGGTGGGGTTTGAGGAGGCATCCGCTGATGGATAATGGGCGCCTTCTTCCTTCCAAGGTGGACAAGTAATAAGAACTGTCTACTGATTCCATTCCGACCTTGAAAGGTCTGAGCCATAATTGTGTACTTCCCTTTACATTAGTAGGCTCTCCTTTCTGAATATCCCACATCCATACTAACTCTCCCTCCTTGTATTTTCGGATCTTGTGTTTGTTAGATCCTTGAACAACCCTGGTGTATTGTACTGAAGGAGGTGGGTGGGCTTCTGGAGTAAAGGTTTCTTGCTGGGACGGATGTATATGCACATCTTCTTCACTCTTTGGTTTTTTTAGTATTTTCACCGTCCCTACTTCTTTGTTCTGAAACTGATCTAGGAGTTGCTGATATTCCTCTTTCTTGGGCCACTCAATCTGGTCAAAGTCTTCTTCCGTAGTAAATGGCATGTCTTCCAGAGAGTACTCTTGAAGAGTTTGTATCACATCTTTCTGCGCTTCATTCACAGTAGGAGCAACATCTTGTACATGAGTTCCATTTATTGGCATATTGAGTAATTGTCCAGTTGTCCCATCTTTCAAAGGCAATCGCAGAAAAGTGAGATCCATCTCAAGGGACCCACCTATCATTGCACCAAACTTCCTAGATAACAACATTCCCCATACATCTAGGACATCAACAACTATGATGTTTATGTGAATTGTCTTCTCGGGGAATTCCTTTAGTTGTACTTCGACGTTTTCAACGACACCATGTGTGGGTATAGCTTTGGATTCAAATCCACACACGTTTATGTAAGGCCTGGTTACCTTCAGGCCCATCTGCTGCATGACTTTAAGAGACATCATGTTTGCACCAACACTTGTATCCAGCATGCAATTGTTGAGATATTTGTTGTTCATCATAAGAGTCATGAAGAAAGGTGGATTTTCACCATACTGGATTCTGAAATGGTCGACTTGCAGCATGATCGGGGGGTCCATAGGCTCAGCCGTTCCCGAAAAGAAGGTGTTGAAGCATTCTTTAATAGATGGGATCTTGACTGCTTCTTTTAAGGGAACATTCACATGCATCTTCGACAAAACTCCTTCAAAATCAAAATCAAGGGTAATCTTATCAGCGTTGGAAGTTTTAAGAGGAAGGACCTCAGAAGATTTCGACTGATCATTTGTAGTTTGGTTCGAGTTCTTTCTCTGGTATACTTGGACTTCTTGTTTTTTTAACTTCTCTCGTGATTCTTGGTCCAAGTTGTTGATTATTGCCAATCTTGATGCTCGGGCTGCTTCCTTCAGGGCTTGTTGATGTTCTGCATCAGTGATGTTTATCTGAGGGAAACGTGAGAAGAAGTCAAAGTTATTGACTTGTTGCTGGCTGGTGTTATAAGGACACTCATTCTCCCAATGTGCTTCACTGCACTCCAGACACCAGGGATTTTCATCAACAACATTTGCAGAGGCCAGAGTATTTGGAACTTCATTTTCATTCTTCGATTTGTAATTTTGATTCCCTTTTTGGAATGGCCCTTTGAATGGAGGTCTGGGTGCTTGGGTCTGGGACTTCTCATGTCTCACAATCCAGTTCATCATTTCCTCTTGATTCTTCATGATGTTATCTACTGAATCTTGTAGCTTACTGATACTGGTGCAGAGATCCGAAGCAGGCTCAACATTGTGTATCATTTTCTGCTTGATGTCTATTTTCCCCCTAGGGTTGGCAAAGGGCTCAATCTTGGACGAAAGGAGATTTCCTTCAATCTTTGTTGCAAGCTCTTGGGCTTCTTGAATGGATTGAGGGTCTTTGTCTCTGAGGAGATACCCTAATTGGCCATTGAAAGATCTGATGTAAATGTGAACAAGGTAATCATCTTTCGGATGATGGCTTGGGGGAATTCGTTGGAGTAAAGCTTCAAACCTGGTATGAAACTCCCAGATGGATTCATTCTCACGTCTGGCAATTCCATTTAGTCGGGTGAGTAGCATATTCGGATCTTCTTTGATACTCCACCTTCTGAGGAAGATCTCTTCAATTCTATCCATGGTCTTGATGCTCCCATCAGGCAAGCCAAGATACCAACGTCTTGCAGCATCATAAAGGGTAGCAGAGAAGAGCTTCATGACCAAGTCTTCAACATCATCACTAATGGGGTGAAGCTGGAAAAATGCCCAGAAGTTACTCATATGCTCTTCGGAACTAGTAGCATCAGTGCCGGTAAACTTAGGCAACCACTTCTCATATTTAGGTGGCATTTGCCTAGGGTAACCAGGTATGGCTGACATGTCTAAAGGCTTGAACAATGTAGATGACCATTGCCTCTGATTGTTGACTAGGTTTGTAGTACCGGTCTGAGAAGTAGACATGTTTAAAGGAAGTCTCTTTCCAAAAAGTGACTTGACAACAGGTGAATTAGCAGGAGGCTTCCGTCTGAAAGCTAGAGGAGGGTTATTGAACCTCCTTTTGGCTTGTGGAGTCGCTAGATAGTTTTCTTGAAACTACCAAAGAATAGGGGGAAAAATGTCTAGTGGAGTCGCTAGGTAAGCTTGTAAGACAAGGTCTTTGAGGCAAGGCTTACCAAAGATTTGTCGTTGAGGAAGATTGACCCAGTGTTCCCCGACAACGATGCCAAAATGTTATCGCTCAGTTTGTAGTTTAGGTCAAGTAGATGAAGGGTAAAGGTCAAACTGGCGTAATAGGAGCTTCCCCACCCACTGTCACCTCGATGGAGGGGCTCTTTCTATTTAGGGTGGCTAAACCCAAGGGAGACGTCCCTGGCAATCTAGGGTTTTGAAAGGAAAAGGCTCAAGGGATTAAGGCTCAAAGGATTAAGGCTAGTTTTCCCTTTCACAGATTGCCGCCAAAAAGATAGTCAAAATGAAGAAATATCACAGAAGAGGCACCTGTTTGTGAGACAAGGCAACAATAAAACTAATACATGCAGTAGTGGTTAGTACTTCATAGATCAATGACTATCAACATTCAATGTATATGAGCATAGACAGCAGTAAATATTGACGAAGTCAATGTTTGCAATAATGACAATGGCTTGTAATATTACTTCTCAATAAATACCAGAGTGACATAGCATCCAATAGAAATGATTAATCCTTGAATTAACACGATGCATTAAATATCATTAAATGCTCATATATAACAGGATTGTTGCATCACTATGCTAGGGATGACGTCATCTTTTATTAGGGTTAGTACAATAGACAAGGAGGTCAACGTTTTGTTATTTAGCCAATGAAAACTATCAATACATCAATGTCTATCATTAGATGACTAAACCATAATGTTTTCTATCAATCAAAAGCTCAAAAAGGGCATGACGTCATCATTAATTTGCAGGTTAGTAGACGTTAGGGTTAGTTAGGGTTTTGAAAGATTGTTTTTGGCACAACAAACTCAACGTTGGAGATAAAGACTAGTGCCTTAGGGTATTATGGAGTCAAAAGCAAGGGCAAGATATCGGGAGGATCTAAATCTAAAGACTAGAGAGTTAGGTTCTATGGTGCTGCAATGGCAGGGCCCTAGAATCAAAACCCTAAGGGGAGGAGGCTCATTCTGGTGTTGCTTAAGAAAGGCCTCATGCTCCTCCCTCTTTCTTTAAATATT
>ML799666.1:759486-781999 GCA_009831015.1 Picea engelmannii
CAAAATACCAAGACAAAAGACTAAAAATGATCTCTCACAAGAGAGTGAGTTATGTTATGTTAAAATGAGAGGCAACGTCCTCTATTTATATCATCCAAATGACCTTTAATTTTAAAAATAGGTCATTAAAACAGCCGACAAGGATGACTTGTAATTTTACATTGTTTTTACATTAAATGCTAAGAAATGTCATAATATGAGCCAAAAAAAGAGACGTCAGGCCCTTCTGAGGGAGACGTTGGCCCTTTTTGGGCAAGATCAGCATCCAGAAAACCAAACGTTGGCCCCTCCAGGGCTCCTCCAGGCTACCACACATGCCAAATGACCTCAGCACACTGCCACACGCTCCAGTCAATGTCCAACTCTCTTAGGGGGGCGTCCTGTCCATCAAAAGCACATGTCCCATCTGCAGAGGGTGATTTCCCCTAGGCCGGGCTTTGCCAAAGTATCCTGGGTGGAACGTCCTTCTTCCTTCTCGTGCAGTGGCTCATCACAACGTTGTCCTGTCTCTGCCATCCCAACAACCATTTGATGGGCTCTTCAGCCCCATGGAGGTCCGAGCTAATCATATCCCCATGTGTACCGGTCCACTGGTACCTGTCTGTCGGGCATGGTCCTGCACATCAAAAACTATGCCCTCCATGGGCTCATCAGTCCTCGGGATCATAGTAATGTCAATCATATTTCATCATTAAATTTATCAAATACACGCATGAAATCCCTAACATATCATCTAAGAGCTCAAAGACATTACACATATCTACTATACAAATCTGAAGAAACCAACAAAATAACCTATTGGGCTAATACCCACAAGAAAAGGAAAGTTTCCTCAGAGGATCTTTCAAGCCATGTTTATGAAGTGATATGGTCTAGGGATGTCCATTTATAGTAAGACCAAGGGTAGGTGTTGTCTGTGGGTGCCTCTGTAGGAGGTGAGTTGTACCCATCATGGATGCACTTTTTCCAAGCCCTTTTATTGCCTTTGTTTTTTATTTATTGCTTTTCTTTCTTTTTACTTCAAGGTCTGACCAGAGGACACTGCCTTGGCATGGTGACTAGAGCTGACAGTGTTACCCACTGGTATCTTCACAAAAATGATAAGGTTGGCTCGTGCTGACACCCCCTTTCCCTTGGCCATGCAACCAAAGGTCACTGCCCTGGCGTGGTGACCAGATAATGGCAATGTCATACTGTTGGATACCTATGAACATAATGGGTCAGCTCGTGATGAGACCTCCCATCCTCTTGGTTAGGTCTTGTTTTATTATTTTCCTTAGGGTCCCTTTAGTTTCTTATCGAGAGGCCTTTTATTGCCTTATCGGGGATCCCTGGGCAAAGCATCTCTAGGTTTTATTTCTTATGGCTTTTATCTTTTACCAGCTGCTTTTACCCCCTGGGCCTTTCGCCCCTTCTTCCCACAGGACAAAGTGTAAGCCTCAAAGTCATCCTAATGGCCAGACTAGGGGAATGGGGTGGATGTGTGGGAAATAAGATGTAAAATGATAGAATGGTGGGAGCGGACGATGGCTCTTCAAATCTCCATTGGTGGCTAACCAAAACCCATGAATACAAGCTTGCTAAGTCACCCCGTTAATCACCCCAACAATGGTCAAGTGGATTAGTGTAAGATCTAAGCAATTATCAGAAATGAAAGGAACCTGATGCATATATAAGAAGGTTATAACGATCAAACATGACACATACCATGATACCTCAGACCAATTACCTCATGGAGCAAGAGTCCTCTCCGATGCAATTCCAAGCCGATGGTGATGGAAGTTATTGCTGCTAACATGACAAGTCTGGCGAAGAAGAAGAAAAATGGGCCCTCCAGGGCCATGCTTAGGTCAATCCTGCTATCGGTACTTCATGTCTAGGACCTGTAGGCCTCGAGACATGATCTCCTAGTTATCCCTAGATATCAGGGATCAGGGATAACCGTAACCAAGAACATCTCCTAAAGGAGATCAACTTCATCTCATAAACAATAAGCATTTACATACAAACTAGAATATCTCCTAGAGAGGAGATCAACAAGTGTATCTCTAGAGTCTTTACTGCTAGGGAGGGTGCACTTGTTCCTCTAAATGTAATGAATCCAAGATCACATCTTGGACAAGGTCTCTTGCACATCCCCTACAAACAAACTCATGCTTTGCTAGATGATATAACTTGAAGAGATATACAAGTGCATACCTTCGAAATTTGTAGTATCATTCAGCTTGTCTTCTAATCTGAAACTAGACACCATCTTAATAAGAAGAGGTTAGAAATTGAATAAAAAAGGTTCAATGATTGGAACAAGCTAGAAACCCTGCAATTTCAACTTTGACCTCAAAAAACAATTTTGACCAGAAGTCACCCTTGGACTTTGACTTTGACCAATCAACCTTTGACTTTGACCTTGACCAATCAAACTTTGACTTTGACCCAAAAACTCAAACTTGACGTTTTTGTTGACTGAGGGCACCAAAGGTTGTGCCAGGCAAGGGCTCACTAGAATACCCAGAAATTAGTTTCAATGCTTCACTAAAAGTGCCCAAGAAATTAAGCTTAGAGTTTGTTGCAGCTGCAAAATCATAAACCCTAGTTGCAGATTTACCTTCCAGCGGTTAGACTATTCTGAAGGTGCAGTGGACCCATAACATGTTAGAATAATGTTTATATGCTCATTTAACAATAGACAATGCTACACCATTGCCACCCAACCATAGGCTCAAAGCCACCCTTGAGCACCTTAACCTTTGACAGAAAGAATGATTCCAGGAAGCCACACCATAACCAACATATAACCAAGAGAGTGCACCTTCTCCAAGGGTAGTGCACAAGAGAAAGTACCAGAAAGACTAAAAAAGAGAAAATTGTATAGTTGCAACTGTTGTTGCTCCTCCAAACTTGTGCATTATTTTTGGTTTATCAAGTGAGAGTGAGTGAACAAATGAGTCAAGATGTCCTCCATTTATACTAATTTGTCCAGTGACTTTTTTGGCTGGGCCAACCTGAATTTCTAGTAATTATATTTTATGTTTATCTTTTTCTTGTGGAGACGACTTCTCTTCCTAGAGTATGATACCTTAATATTATATATTATGTTGAGCCGACATGTCTTCTAGGGTTCTCACACATATGTTTAGGGTTTCTCTTACTTCTGGAATATTCTATTCTAGTCAACACGATGGTTCTTCAAGGGAGTTCCTAGTAGCAAATCCATTCCCAAGGAAGACCACTTACTAGGGCACAATGTCAACCGCCAAGGTGAAGCAGGGAAAAAGGCATAATGTCCAAGATACAACATACTCAAATGCCTCAAATATTGAAACAACACTCACCATAATAATTGACTTGTACCTCGTGGAGAAAGGCCTAGTGCCTCTTGGAAGCCAATTGGTGTGGTGTATGCCATCTGAAGATCTATGACCTTTGTGGTGGTGAGAAGGGTCTCCATCTGTGAAAATGGATATTGTTGGTCATGTAATCTCTCGGCACTCCATATCTGCAACATGAGGGCCTCGAGACATAATCTCCTTAGTTATCCCACAAAATGAGGATAACATGCCCAAACATGGTCAACTCAACTAACTGTAGTAGGCCTCAACAAGTGTCCAAAATCCACTCCAAAGCTATGTTGATCCATCCTGATTCCCTGTAGCTTAACTAGATACTATGACAACCCCTCAAGGCTTCCCCAAGGTTGTTGTAACAACCCACACGGGACTGTCCAAAATCGGTTGCAACAACCCTTCTCTTTGGTTGTTGGATGCCTCAAAAGTTGTCCCATGGGCCTACTAGTTGCTCAACCCTCAATGGTTTTCCACAGGCCTATAACTATCCACAAGGACTATTCTTCTAGCCCACAGAACTTCTTAGAACTTCTTGTTGTTCTAGTTGTTTTCAAACCAACAGAGTTTCCCTCTAACTTCCCTTAAAACAATCCCACAAAC
This sequence comes from Picea engelmannii, assembly GCA_009831015.1. Classification (NCBI taxonomy): domain Eukaryota; kingdom Viridiplantae; phylum Streptophyta; class Pinopsida; order Pinales; family Pinaceae; genus Picea; species Picea engelmannii. The sequence continues at coordinate 763,431 of ML799666.1, forward strand.
CTCTTTCTTTGTTTGTCAAGCCTCCAACCATCAACGACCAATCTCCTTTGCTAGGTTGAGTCACCTAAGCAGCGGAGACAACCTTATAGGACTTGTGACTGCCTCAAACCATGATGGTCGAGCCCTCTACAACACAGTGGCAACCTTCCTCTAGCAGGTCGAGCTTCTCCTAGGTTGTAGCCTACTCTCCCTTGGCTTCCAACATACCTATAACAATTAGTCGTTGCCTCTCTTCTTCCAAAAACACTCTAAACAACAAAGTTGAGGCCTACCTTTTTTGGTCAAGTCCTCCTCTCCAAGGTACCTGCCCAAAACAAGAATAGAACAACAGAACTAAGGCCTGACGACCTCTCTCCATGGCTGGACTGAGGTAACCAAGACTCCACTCAAGAATGATGAATCATCACAACATCTTATGTCCTTTTATACACCTCAAAGGGGTGAGTAAAAGCCCTTATGTTAACTCAATATTAAATTAAAATAACTTATTCATACATGTGGGTGTGAATCCCATCAACAAGCCCCACACAAGCCCACAGAGCCCCACACATGTGAGAATACTCACGATGCTACCAAAACATCAACATCCTCGAGGTCTAACACTCCAAGGATCTAAAGCTCCAATGCATCCCCAATGTCACATGCCTCCTCAGGGACCACCACAACTACATGTCCACTACTTCATCCCAAGTGCCAAGAACATGAATACAATGTGTCCTATGGGTTACATTATTGTGTAGAAATTTGTCATGTAAATACAATCTTATTAAAGGGTACCTTATGAACTGCAAAAGGTGTGGCGTATATTTTGTGTCTTAGTCAATGTTTAAAGTCAAGGTTAGGAGCATGTGGTGCTAGAATTTTACATGTATGTCAAATAAAACATTAAAGGGAGTGTTAGAACTTAGAATATTTAATGTTTAATTTGTATGGAGTGTTGCGTGATTCTTTAGATGTCATGGTTAGGGCTCTACTCATGGGTGGACCATGTGAATTGCTTGCCTCTTGTGTTATTTGTTATCCTAATTAATATAAATACATGTTTGTATCCCTAATTTGTACATTTATGCATATGTAGTAGTAAGATTGATTAGGATTGTTTATTTCTAGTATGCATGGTAGTGGTTTATGTTGATTGTTCTATTGTTACATGAGAATGGAGAAAAAATAAAGATAACAATCAAGAGAACCATATCAAGGTGTTTTCCATGTTTGGGCATAATATTAAAACATTTAACTTTCTTAACCCCTAAGTTTTTTCGCAATGATGAAGCTACTAGTTTATATATATTATTGTTGATGATTGCAACTTCGTTAGACATCCTCCAAGATATGTTCTCCTCTGTGACTAAGTTGAGTCGACCTGAGAGGGAGCCCAGTGTTGGGCATACCCACGTGATGGGGCATCATTCTCCTATGTGTGAGAGTTGAGTCGTCCCCTAGTGGTTGGGTGTGTCGATCTAATGGGTGTATAGTTCTCCTCTGTGTGAAAGACGAGACGACGTGGTACTCCAGATGATTTTGTTGAGTATGGTGTCTCTGTGGTTGAGCACAGGTGGACGTGATCCTAGTGGCTCAGCACTAGTGGACGTGTGGATCCCTTGCTATATTGTCTAAGTGTAAGATTTACCTATAACCCTAATTGTGATGTAAAGGGTATAGGTCGGCCCCACCATATGTGAAAGATAATTAATGTTTATTGTTATAATTAAGTATTTTCTGAGTTATTGAGGTCGCCCCTATTGTGCCAACAGACACACCTTTTGTTGTGTCTGGTCTAGTATAAATAGAGGTGATTTCTCCATTAAGGAAACACATACTCACACATGTAATTTCAGAATTTCAACAAGTACATTCTAGGGCTGAAGTGCACACCTCTCTTGGGCGCAAGTTTCAAGGTTGTAGAGCACCCTCTTGTGTGCATTAGAGTCTTATGGCTGGGGGATCTTCTCTTGAGAATATAGAAAAGGATTGTTAGGTTTTCATCCCTTGAGTAGAAGGGTTTCCCAAGATATTTCTTGTGTTCTTGTTCATGGTACTTCTTCTTGTGATCTTGATTATTGCAGCACTTGTAAATTGTGTAGTTGCATTTGTTGATGGTTCAAGTAAATGCTAAAATGAAATAAACCTCATGCTTGAGCCTAGCATAGTGAAAATTCAACATGGTATCAAAGCATAGGTATTGAAGAAGCCATTGCACAAGCTTCAAGCAACCATCCTCTCTCTTTTGCAAAACTGTACAACCCTCTTAGGGTTTCCATAAAACTGTACGACCCTCTTCTTTTTGGGTGTTTCAACAATTTATACTTGAGCGTTGGGGCTAAAAATTGCATAGGAGTGTACGGCCTCCTCCAACGCACATCCATCAACCTTCAGATTGCAATTCCGAGAATTTTGGATTTTTGGCCCTAAGGTTTCGCAATTTTCTGTAGAAATTTCAGTTTTAGGGTTTATATACCTCATTGAAGGAGCTTTTCAACTCACCGGTGTTCTTTTGACTTTCAAAGTTTATTGTTGGCAGTCATAAGCCCACCGAAACCTAAGATTGCTAGCCTAGCCTAGCCATTAGGTTTCCTAGCCTAGTTGGTAAGGGTTTGTGAAGAATATGAAAATATGATGAACAAAACCTTGGTGGAAGATAGGCTTGATGGATCAAGCAACTTCAGTTCCTATAGGTCAAGACTTCAGATCACCCTTGAAGAGGAAGACCTATAGAGTGTGATACACAAGGATTTACCAGAGACAACTACCGATGAAGAGAAGGAAGAAAGGAAGGAAGATGACGTCAAGGCAAGGAAGATAATCATCTATTCAGTGAGAGATCATCTCCTACCTCATATTTCCAACCTGAAGACATCTCATGAGATGTATGAAGCATTGAAGAATATGTTTGAGAGTAACAACACCCTCAGAGCTCTTACATTGAAGGGCTAGATTCAAAAATATCAAGATGACAAAATTTTACACCATTGCTACCTTCTTCATGAAGATTTCATAGATTAGAGATCAGTTAGGTGCCAATGGGGAAATCATATCAGAAAGAGAACTTATCTTGACCACTCTCAATGTTCTTCCAAGACGTTGGGAACCATTTCTTCAAAGTATCAATGGTAGAGCAGAACTACCTACTTTCAATCGTCTATGGACAAACTGTACCAGGAGGAAATCAAACTTATAGCCAGAGGAGTGGAAGACTCCCCTCATGATGAAAATCATGCTCTTGCCTTTCATACAAAGAAAGGAGGAAGAAATAGAAGAAGCTTTAGTCAAGAATTCAAAGGCAAGAAAACTTCATCAACTTCAAGGTATGATCATAGAAAATACAAATCAAAGATCAAGTGTTTCAGATGTGACAAGTATGTACACTTTGCAAGAAATTGTCCTACCAAGAAGAGAGGAAGACAAAATGCCTCCATTGCTGACATTGATCCAAACCCACCTCAGAAAGACGAAGACATGAAAGATGAGGCTTTATTCCTCTGAGTTTTCTCAGGAGGACCAAAAGCAAGATTGAGCATGACTGTAGACTAAGGTAAGTTTTGTACTACATTCCTTATTTGATTTCATCATTACCCTGTAGTTGTTTGCATTTTGATAATGAAGGGTATTATCCCTAGTATGGGTGCCCTCATGACTTGGACCATTATCCCTAGTATGGGAGCCCTCATGACTTGGACCATTATCCCTAGTACGGGAGTCCAGTTTTTTCTTGGTTGATTATTATCCTAGTACAAGAGGCCATTTTGGTTGTTATCCCCATGGGAGGCCATCTTGGTTATTATCCTAGTATGGGAGGCCAACAAAGTACTCTAGAGTCAATAGAGGACCTGAGAAGACATGAGATGCATCTAGGTTAGCAACATAGGAAAATGAAGATGTTTATCCTTCATACTTCAGAGGGAGTCACTTGACTCGGAGGGAGTCAAACTATTTGAAAAGAAGGCGAGACAATACCTTCTCTCCCTTCAGCAGTTCAGAGGGAGACAACCATTGTTCCAGTTGATCCAGTTTCTCCAGATGATGTTCCCAGAGACATTGCAGTAGGCCACAAAAGGCCTACATGGGCTCAACAAACTCTACAGGAGGCAGAGGGACATGCAACTCCTCGAGGCACATTCCGCGAAAGAAAGAAACCAAAGAGATTTTCAAGCTATTTTTCAGCCATGAGCCACATCATTGATATTAAGACTTCTTGTCATGGAGAAGCAACAGGTCAACATGTATAGCAAGATGCCATGGCAAAAGAGTATTAGTCCATCATGAAGAATGATGTGTGGGATATTGTTCCGAGACCAAAAGGGAAGTTTGTAGTGACTTCCAAGTGGATCTATAAGATCAAGCATGAAACTTTTGGAAGTATCGAGAAATACAAAGCAAGATTTGTAGCCAGAGGATTCTCACGGGTGGAGGGAATTGATTATGAGGATACAGTTGCTCTAGTAGCTCGATACACTTCCATCCGTACTATCATTGCACTAGCTGCATCCATGGGTTGGAAACTACATCAGATGGATGTAAAGACAACCTTTCTCAATGGTGAGATTGAAGAAGAAGTTTACATTGAGCAGCCAGAGGGATTCATGATACACGACGAGAAATATCATGTGTGTAGGTTGAAGAAGGTCATGTATGGACTAAAGCAACAACCTCGTGCTTGGTACAAGAAGATGGATGGATTCTTGATGAGTTTGGGCTTCAACAAAAGTGTTGTTGATCCAAACCTATATTATCACATTGTTGGTGACGAGTGTCTGATCTTGGTCTTGTATGTGGATGATTTATTCCTCACCGGTTCATATATCTACGAGGCACAGTTGGATATGGCCTGAAATATGCCTCGAGTGTAGACATGAGATTACAAGGATATGCCGATGTAGATTGGGCAAGGAGCACAGTGGACCGGAAGAGCACATTTGGTTGTCTTACGTTGGGGTCTGCCATAGTTTCCTGGTGCAGCAAGAAACAAAGCTCTATGGCTTTGAGTGCCGCAGAAGCAAAGTATTTAGCGTTGAGTGTGGCAGTCCGCGAAGCAGTATGGCTTCGCAAGCTCCTGACAGATTTATTTGATCATGAGATGAATTCTACCATTATTCATTGTGATAACCAGAGCAGTGTGAAGATCTCTGAGAATCTTGTGTTTCACAATAAATCAAAACACATTGAGATAAAATATCATTATATCAGAGACATGGTGCAAAGGAAAGCAGTACACGTGTAGTACCTTCCTACACATGAGTAGATTGTAGATATCTTCACCAAACCACTTGCCAGGACGAAGTTTGAGTACTTCCATGAGAGACATGGCCTGGTGGAGAATGTCTCCCTAGCTGAGAGGGAGTGTTGATGATTGTAGCTTCGTGATACATCCTCCAGGATACATTCTCCTCTGTGACTGAGTTGAGTCGACCTAAGAGGGAGCTGAGTGTTGGGCATAACCACGTGATGGGGCATCGTTCTCCTCTGTGTGAGAGTTGAGTTGTCCCCCAAGTGGTTGGAGCATCATTCTCCTCTGGAGTGTTGAGTCGTTCCCCAGTGGTTAGGTGTGCCCATGTGATGGGTGTATCATTCTCCTCTATGTGAGAGATGAGACGATGTGGTACTCAAGATGGTTCTATTCAGTATGATGTCCATGTGGTTGAGCACAGGTGGACGTATCCCTAGTGGTTGAACACTAGTGGACGTGTGGATCCCTTGCTATATTGTCTAAGTAAAGGGTACAAGTCGGCCCCACCATATGTGAAAGATAATTAATGTTTATTGTTATAATTAATTATTTTATGAGTTATTGAGGTCAGCCCTGTTGTGCTAATAGACACACCTTTTGTTGTGTCTAGTCTAGTATAAATAGAGGTGATTTCCCCATTGAGGAAACACACACTCACACATGTAATTTCGAAATTTCAACAATTACATTCTAGGGCTGAAGTGTGCACCTCTCTTGGGCACATTTTTCAAGGTTGTAGAGCACCCTCTTGTGTGCATTAGGGTTTTATGGATGGGGGATCTTCTCTTGAGAATATAGCAAAGGATTGTTGGGTTTTTTTCCCTTGAGTAGAAGGGTTTCCTAGGATATTTCTTGTGTTCTTGTGCATGGTACTTCTTCTTGTGATCTTGGTTATTGCAACACTTGTAAATTGTGTAGTTGCATTTGGTTATGGTTCAAGTATATGCTAAAATGAAATAAACCTCATGCTTGAGCCTAGCATAGTGAAAATTCAACAATTACTAGAAACCGCCCCCAAGGTAAGGGGTCATTTCTAGAAGGAACTCTTCATGAAACAAAAAGTACACTAGAAAACTTAGTTTGAGTATTCACTTCTTGTTTTCAGACAAGAAAACCATTTCTTGAAAAATCATCAACATTTATGTTAGTCATTTCTCGTAAGGTTTTGGGACACAAGAAACAACCAACAAAAATGGCCCACAAATAAATAGAAAAAGGAAATAGTAAAAAACTTAATAATAATAAAAAACAAAACATTATATACATATTGTTGGGGACTAAAGAGGAACAAATTGTACAAGTTTCCTTTATAATTCCAAAACCACCTAATTCATGTCATTCACTCCTATGAAAATCAGTTGTGTGAACATGGATAAATCCTACACAAAACTCTTGGAACTTGGAGGTTGGAGTAGATAGTTTTGCACCACTAGAGCCTTCGACTATAGAAGATTCTAGCTTGAGGATTTTGTTCTATATCAAAGTACAATATACAAATTTGGTGTGTGTTTGCTCAAACATTTTCCTTCTATCATGACATGTAGACTAACTTGGTGAACCCATTAGAACATGAGATTATGGTGATGATGCACTACCTTTGGAGGTATTGCAAGGAAATGCAGAATAGATGTTAGAAAGTCATAGTCATAAACTACTCTTGGTCAAAGTAATTCCTTTGGCACTTTCTCCTTTTCTTCCAAAGAAATTCTCAGGGGATCCCACCTCTCTTCCTCAAAATATCTGAATGGAGACTGGCTCAACTGCCAACCAAAATAGCGATTGGTAACCCCAAGGGACTTGACTGGATTTGGATATATGGTTCAACCAATTAACCCTTGGGGCCAATGACTTTGGCTCTTTCACTCTAAAAAAGTCATCAAATGTGGTGAAATCTGAATAATAGTCTATTTGTGAAGTGAACTATCATTTATGAACTCAACAATGACAATTTTGATATTTGCATTGTTGTAAACTTTCTATTATGAATATGAATCATGTTATTGAGGATGGCCCAAATTTTGTTATGAATATGATCTCTTTTAAATAGAAATTTGAATGGTTTGCAAATTTTCTGTGTGATGAGCGTTGATAGTTAAAAAATTTAATTACTCTTGTATACATATTTTAAAAGAAAATTATGTCCCTTGTCTTGAACCCATTTCTCGTTTCATTTCACATTTTGCATTTTCTAGTAACCTAGCTACTACTAACTGACCTATATCTACCTGTAACTACAATAAAGGTTAAATGATGATGAAATGACATCAAAGAGACTTTTTTGGTGCTCATGCATCACACGAATATATTTTTGTTGCAACTCTCATTTTCTCCATTATGAATTTTTTTATATTTGCAAGGATTTATATAAAATGAAGGTTGGATATTAATGACAAAATACAAAGTACATATAACACACACTCCTTTTTGGTGAATGATCGAATTAGTGACTTCAATAAATAATTGGTCTTCGATGAACAATCCCTTTGCGAAAATAACGCATGAAAAATTCTAAATTGGGAAAGTGTACATCAAAACAAACTCTTGGAAATACCAAATACGCTACCATATGAGGTATCAACTGCAAAATGAGACAGAATTACACATATTTGATGTATGTTTATATATATCGCATGAATGACTCCAATATAAAAGGATATCGGGATACTCTCTTGATTGTTCACTGTCATGTATTTGCCCTGATGAATTCTCGGTATTCGCTCTTCATCTTAACTCCAGGGATGTCCCTGTATTCCAATAAAGGATCTATTTTATATGATCACAACTATATGTAATCCGCAATAACATGTAAACATATACAAAAGCAATTTAGCTTCATAAACTTGAAAATTGCTCATAGAACGTCTTATCAAAAGGAGGTGATCACGAGGAGCAGTATCTTAATAAAAGTTTGTAAGTATTGTGAGATGAAAGGAGGAAAACAGTGCCAAAACATATTATCATAAAGATGTAACCAACATTTGCATATTGAAATTCGCTAGTTAAAACAAACAAGTAATGTTTGTAAAACTAAGACAAAGTAGCTCAACAACATGGGGGAAAAAGAAAATATTAGAGGTATGGATTCTTCATCATTTGCACATTGAAATTTGCTCGTTAAAATAAATAAGGAATATTTGTAAAACTAAAGGAAACAACTCAACAGCATGAGGGGGAAGAGAAAATGATAGTTGTGGATTCTTCAGGTCTTTGATATACGTTTTGATTTCCATATAGGATGAGAAAGCTCCATGTTTTATCTGGTTGCAATCTCATTGTTATCATTAAAAATGAAATCTTGCATTTGGCACAATGAAGGTAGCTCTAAATTCAAGCAGAAGGGAAAAAATAGGTACAGAAGTCATAAAAAACCACCTTCTTGAAAAGGCATTTTACCTACAGCGGCAAAAGCATCATGTCAATTCCATTATTGTAGATTTCTCTTATGGGTAAGAATAGATTTAGAAGTGATTTCCATTATGAGGCATTCGTGAGGTATGTGTAAGTCATGTTAGCATCTCCTCCATATCAAAAAACTGTATAGATCGGGATGCAAGGCTTTATTTGAAATCACTGAACAACATTGTCATCAATTGGTAAATCACTTTTATGCAAGAAAACACATATCAAGAAAAGAAAGGCTACTGAAGATGGTTATCCCTCTAATATTTCTCTTTCACACAAAACCGTACAAGGGGAAATTTTCGATTGCACGGTGACTGCACCTCTTTTGGTGCAAGGAGAGATAAATATTAAAGCAAGTTTTCACCATGAAGATAATTTGTCCAGGTCGAACCTTGAAAAGTAGTGCATTGCAAATCACTTTTAGTTTCATTTCCATTATAATTTTTCTTTGTTAAGTTTTTCGTCTATTAGTTAGGTTTATTATATTCCTATTGCTGTCCTAGGAACCAACTTCAAATTGCATTAGATTTTGACCATTAGAGTCCTGTATTCATAAACGTGCTGCTTATTTGAGCCATAAGAGAACTGCATACAACCTTTGTAAATTTACATATGATATTTATGAATACCATAACATTGCATGTTGCACATACCCATACAGTTTTCAATAATATCATTGCACATTCATTTATAGCTAACAAAACCACAATGAAAACATTATCATCATCATGCATCCCCCTTCAACAATCAATTTCTCATGTGTCCTATTATCATGGGATTTGTACTTGTGCAAAGCCTCCACTAGATACAGTTTCTACCACTGTCACCTAAGTAGAGACTTCCCTCGTTTTAGTGATGGAAGAGGTCCAACACAAGGGAGGCTTCTCTATTGACTTCAAGGGATCAAGTAGCAAGATTAGCCAAGCCTACAGCACCCTATCTTAGTCACTTAGATGTTAGGTCTAGGTATAGGAGAGGTTAAAGAAAAACGAGGTAATTGATTCACCTATATGAGAAAATAAACAATCCAAAGCATAATATCGACAATTATCAAGTTATACAATGCATTAATGACCTCTTAGACACTGGCTAATCAAATAAACCAATGGCTGTGGAAAAATTACAGCAGTAAGGCTATCGTCTAAGGTGCAGGCATGGTGGAAGAATGCTATGCCACATTCAAGTCATCATGTAGTATCCAAGTGGCAGCAAGCCCCATCATCTCCATCAAATCAAACCTTGGCGTGATGTCATCATCTAAATACCCAACGTCCAAAGTGTAAAGGATGGCGTCCAAGGGGGAGAAAAGTGTATATCATCTCTGTGTGTCATCCAATCATCTCCCAGTGCAACGTCCTCCATCCAATGCATGATAGTCTCTGGGGTGTAGAGCCCACGGTGTGGGCTTCCTACCGATCTCCATGCCACCATGACCATATCTAGCATAAACAAGCCCATACGTCCATCATCTAAGGTCCAAAAGATGTGAGAGATAGTAACTGAGTGTGTCAAGCCATTGAGTGACTCAATGTTCTGCATCTTGCAGTAAAGACAAAACGTCCTAGGTGAAATACTGGGGCATCCTTCAAAGTACTATGACAGGGGCATCCAAATCAAAACAAGTATGAGATGAAGTAAAGTCAATGTTGATAAGGTATACCAGTCCTTAGATCATACAAAATACGTTGTTATTTAAGATATAAGCCACATAAATAATTCACATCAAGTATCCCCTTCAAATTTCACATTAACTCAGGACTTTATGTAAGTTGGCAAGTGTAATGTCCCCCACCTCTTGATGAAGAGGTTTGGAGAGACTCAGTAGTCTAGTTGTCCCCACTAGACTATAGTCTCATGCATCATGGGGAAAACGTCAACCAGAAGCCATTGCCTAAGCACAACATTATATTATTGAGTTGACTTTGGGAGGAAAAAGGTAACTTAATGAAAGAGAAGAGCATGTGGAGAAAATCTAGGAGCTAACCATAGGGGTTAACTAACTCAACAAAGGAATAGACCAGGAGTATAAAAGAAAGGAAGGGCGCACTTCTAAGTCATTCTGGATTATTATCATATTTTGCATTTGGGCTCTTGAGCACAAGCAGTTTTGAGGGTTTTGGGACTAAAACCCTAGAGATCAACTCGGTGGTGAAAGATTCCACCTTCCTTGATACAAGCTTGGTCCCGGAGGTGCAACATTCCTCCCACACCATTCTACAGCACTACAAAGATCATATCCATTGGCAGAGGAGTAACAATGCGCAGCCTAGGGGGTTTCCAGCAGGAGGGTGCATCATCTTGTAGAGATCAGTTCAATCTAAAGAGGGGAGAAGGATCTTGGGCAAAGGAACATCTAGGTATTCTTTGTATGGCCTAGGACATCTTTTCTAGCCTATTCAAGAGGAGGTTTCTCTATCAGATTATTTCCTAGAATTTGGCACAAGTTGGAGAAGAGAGGGGCACACTGCAGAAGGAGGTCTCAATCATTTGGTGGCTCAAATCTTCTTTGTTCAACTTGAGACTTCTCCAGTGGGGTTGCATTGCCCTGACCTATCATCTCAGTGAATTTTTTAGCAGTTGGAGGTCTCTTGGAGAGAGGCCGAAATATTGGATCTTCAATCATCCAGGAGGGCGCAAACCAGTTAGGGGTTTGCTCATTTGGAGGGTCAGAACTTCACCATTTAGCCTGAGACTTTGCCAGGAGGGTTCTAGTGGCCCGATCTACATTCTGGGAGAGTTTGGAGTCATTAGGAGCACGGGAAGAGGACCGAATTCTTGGGTATCTACAACCACCAGGATAATGCGCAACTCAACCAGTTTGGGGGTTTGACACTTCATAGGGCCAGGGTTTCATCTTATCATTCATCTCTTGCAGCTATTGGCCTTTGGAAGCTTGTATCTTCTCATCAGGGTGCCTTTGAAGGCTATTATCATCAGTATTGGTTATTATTGTAGCAGCTATCATTCCAATTTGGATATTATTGTGGTTTTCTTCCAGATCTGCAGATCTCTCTGGTTACAGGATCTATCTACTATTTAAATAAAGGTCAGATCTGACATTGTTGGCTCTATATTGGTGTTTCTTATTGTATCGTGTCTTTATTTATGGTACATGCTTCAGATCTATCACTTCATTGCTATAATCTCCATAATATAAACCCTAATGCGTTACTTCATATGTAAACCTGCAAACACACATCCAAACAACAGTAAACAGTGAACAATCAGTGTTTCTAGCAAAAAAATTGGCTTGGGAACATTACAGTGGTATCAGAGCATTGATCCTCCCAGCCAATGGGGATTAGCGCATGCATAATTAGCGCATGCATAAGTTCAATGGTATTTACATGGGCAGACAAAGAAAGCAGACAAGTGAAACAGAGGCAGAGATGGAAGGTTCAGGTGAGGGCGGTGAGCCACAGATTCTAGCAGGTTTTGAAAAAGAGTTACAACACTCCATAAATCAGACACAAAGTGCACTTGAACACCACCTACAGGAAAATCAGGAAACAATGCGCAGGGGACAATTTGAAATGAGAGAGACCTTGGAGAAGATAAATGCCAACCAGGTGAATATTGCACAACTCCTACTGCATATGACCCATGCAGGGAAGGGACCATAAACCTATGCAAACAAGGAAGCCAATGGGTCTCATGGGGGCACTAGACCTCATCAGGAGCATAGCCCTCACTACCACACTAAGGGACAAAGTTATGGGTGAGGGGTTCCTCAGGGGTGAACACACAGTAGGACCACCCCTAGACCCTATCTACCTACATTCTTGGATAACCAGCCACAACGCAACTATGATGATGAAATTGAGGACAACTTTGAGCAGTATGCCAGGGAATATAACTCATTGAGCACAGGGTTCCAGAGGTAAGTCACACTGGATCAGTATTGTGGGATCAAGTTCAGGGGTCAGCCCAAACAGTATCACAGGCATAACTATGAATTGGAGCGCAGGGTAGGTAAGATGGAAATCACATACTTTGATGGATCTTCCAAGGTGACTACGCAAGCATGGGTGCAGAAACTTGATACCTACCTGCAACTTAACCCAATGAGAGAGATGGATGCCATCAAGTTTGCCACCATGTACTTGGAGGGAAAAGCTCATGACTGGTGGTACCATGGGTTAACTACACTGGGTCACAATCAGATCACTGCTTACACATAGTTTACACAAAGGCTCATTGACAGATTTGACCAGGGGGATCCAAAGCTACATTTTAGGGAACTCACCCAGTTTAGACAAACAGGATCACGAGAGGTATACATAGAAGAGTTTCAAAGGATAGCAATTATGGTGCAGGATGTGTCTCAAGCGAGACTTATGATTCTCTTCACAGAGGGGTTGATGGAGCCCTTAAGGGGATGGGTCAAGGCTTTCAAGCCTACCAACTTACAAGATGGTATATGGAAGGCTAGGGACTTGGTATTAGCATCAAAGGCGAGATTTACCCCTAGACACCCTCTAAACCAAGGGGGTAGAGACCAAAGACCTCCCATGAACCAAGTGGGGAGAGACCAAAGGGGGTTTGACCGAGGAAGAGGTAGAATGGATGAGACCACTAGGAGGGAATTGAGAAGGAAGCAGTTGTGCTTCACGTGCAAAGAGCCTTGGGACCCAACACAAAAATGCATGGGCAAGGGCAAGGCTCACTACATTGAAGTGATCTTTGATGATGAGGAGGAAGGTTTCGGCCATCTACAGAACATGGAGGCAGATCCCACAGAAAAAGCAGAAGAGGATGATGCAAGTCATGACCTTGAAACAGATGAGAAGGTAACACTAGCATCAATCAGTGGGGTACCAAAATTCAACACTTTCAGGATGAGAGGGGTGTTACAGGGGCAGAAGATATCAGTTCTCATTGAGGGGGGTGCTTCACAAAAATTCATTGACTCAGCCCTACTGCAAACAAGACACATACCTACAGTTAAATTTGAAGGGTTTCGTGTGGAGGTAGCAGGGGGGCGCACTATGCCTTGTGATAGATACATTCCGACAACGAAACTTACATTGGGAAGGCATGATTTGGCACAAGATTCTTATGTAATGGACCTTCGAGACACCAACATCATCCTTGGAGTTCAGTGGCTTAGTACATTGGGGCCAATCACTACCAACTACAAGACCATGGAGATGTCTTTCACAGAAGAGAATAGGAAAAAGGTGGTTCTCAGGGGCATGACAGGAAACACACCAAGAGTGGTCACAACAAAGCGCATGGAGGCCATCTTCAGGAGGAAAGACATTGCATATGCAGCAGAATGTAGTATATCGGTCAGGTGGATAAGAAAGGGGATACTCACTAGTCACTAGAGATTCAGAGAATCACTGACAGGAACATCAAGGTCTTTGAACCCATACCACCAAGAGCACCACCAGATCGGGGATTTGAGCACATCATAGAGTTGGAGGAGGGAGCAAAACCTGTCATCACCACTCCCTACAGGCACCCCAAGAAATATAAAGGTGAGACTAAGAAGGCCATTAAAGAACTATTAGACATGGGCCACATTAGGCCAAGTTCCAGCCCCTATAAATCTTTAGTAGTGTTGGTGAAAAAGAAGGATTGGACCATGCGCATGTGTATTGATTACAGGGCTTTAAATAAGAAGACAATCAAGAATAGATACCCCATTCTGAGTGTTGACCGCCCATTTAACAACGGTGGTCAACTCATGTACCATGAAGATGCATCACCAAATGAAGATTTGATGAAGACAACTATGGTTCTACTTGGGCATCTGATGCCCCAGCACAAAAATTTTGTAAACGAAATTTCCGCACCCCTGCGTGGGTTGATAATGTAGTAAGTCTCAATGGATCATAGTTAGGTCAGGTACCTTGGGTGTTTCCATTGGGGGAGTTCCTTTCACCGAAGGTTTTTTATCCTCAAGTTGTCGACCGGTTTTATGGCCTGGCCGACTTCCCTTGAGTTTTTCCCTCCACACATGCAATAACTTCCTCCAAAGTGGTGAAAGGCGCTCTGATGGTCTCATTCTTTGGTAACCTTTGTTTAGGAATGTTGTAAATGACCATGCCAGACAGTGTAGAAAGTTTCGCGGAATTTCGTCGAGTCTAGATAGGTTTTTTTTAATTAATTAAATTTTTAATAATTTAATTAATTAATTAATTTAATTTAATTAATTAATTTTTGAGCTAATGTTGTAAAAACTAGATCTTTGGGCTTTTGATAGGGGTATTTGTGCTCAAAAGAAATGGAATAGCACCCCATACACCCATAGACCAAGTTTCAGCTCAGTCGGACTAAGTTTACTATGTCTTAGTCCAATTAGAGTCAGTCTAAGGCACAACAACAATTTTAATTGCTAAGGTGACATTATTAAAATGTCAAAAACATTGTAATTTTGAGTTAGTGAGTAGATGTTAAGGTGGCAAGTGGCAAGTTAGACCCTCCTAACCTACCCAAACCCATCCCAACCTTTTTCAACCTATTCTAACACCTTACCCACCTTTTACACTAAAAAATTATGGCCCCCTAGGGCAAGTGACGTTTTTCCTTGGTGGAGGTTGTTGTGACTTATTTGGGGCCCCCTCTCATGAGTTAGGACTCTCTTTGACTTCCACATTACCTCCTAGGATGGTCCCACTCATTTTTTTTCATTAATTCCCCTCCATTTCTTCATTTTCACACTTTTTTTGCTCCCTCCAAAAGGAGTTACGCCCCCTCTTCTAGAAACTCCACAAATGATTTTTTTTAAATTATTTGAGACCTCTCACCTTCCTTGGCATCAATCCCAAGGCCTCTCACACCTCTTTGCTTGATCTCAACACCTCCTACTTTTTTCTACACCATAGATCTAGCTTTCAAACCCTAGATGGTGTGCCCACTCATTGAGATTTGCTCATTTGATGTGGATTTGACACTTGGATTTCATCCAAGTGCCTTCACTTTGCCTCTTGAGGTATAAATACAACCCTTCCTCACCCTTTTTCCTCACCAATCTTTGTGCTAAGATTATTATGCTAAAATTTCTCACACTTCCATCTTCTTGCTCTTGCCATTTTGCCATCCATTCATTGCTCTTGGGAGTCTAGTAGCAAACTAGTGGCTACAACACTCTCACATTTTGGTAATGAGAAAAAGCTTTGGAGGATCATTGGTGCATTCTTGAGTATTCTTTATGCTCCATACATATGAGGTGATATTGTTTACTTGTTGTTTATGTGTTTATGGTAGTAGATCTTTGGTAGAGTATTCTACTAGGGTAAACTAATTGAAGAGTATTCTTGTTAGTTTATGTTCATTTTGACTAGCTTAGGATTGCAAGTATTTCTTTCTAAGATTGTTTAAGATAACTATCTATTCCATATTTCATATTTGCTCCAAGTTTTGCAGGTCATCCCAAAGGTTTCATTGGGATAGCTATCGAAGAGGATTCTACCCTTGAGGCTTTCTTACACTCCTTATCTCTTTCTTTTGCCATTTAAATTTCTGCATCCACTTCCATATATTTTTCAGCTTGATTATTAGTCTTAGAGAGGTCATAAATCACTTTTATATATCATATTTGTTTGCTGGAAATTTCTGTGTTAAAACAGAAATTTCTGTAACATATTTTGGTGTTTTTGCAGCATTTCCAGCAAGCTTTTGCTTGCTGTTTTTTGCAGGTTAGTGACATATTTCAAGGTGCATGCTGCCCAACAACACCTATGAGGCTTCCCAAACACTTCTTCTTGGTTTGGGTAACATTTTTCCTTATCTTTCCTTCACATTTCTAATTTTCTGCAATATTTCTCATTCTTTTTGGGCCCTAAAAATAAATCTAACTTAGATTAGTTTGTTTATACTTTAGATTAGATTATTCTTTTGGCATAAAATTTTAATAATAATAAATATTAATAGTGCTAAGATAGTTTCTGCCTGAGCAGTCGGCCAGCAGCCTGTCTAGTTTCTTCATGTATGTGAAGGACATAAGACTCAATGCCCTGCTTTTCTGTGCAGTATATCTTAGTAGTATTAATCTCACTTGCCGGCACCTTGGGGGAGTCATCCCCAAAATCGCCTTGGCTTAAAGGAAATTAACTTGTGATGATCTACATGCTTAGTAGTTAGAATATCTTAGATAGTGATCATCTCTCTAAAGTTTTATTTCCATTTTCGTTTTCACATGCTATTGCTCTCGTGGTGAATGGTTTAGTAACTTAGATGCTAACATAAATGCTTTCATCCATTTCATCTCAAGTTATTTTGCTGCTTTAAGAATCTTATATGCATGTGATACATATGGTTTAAGTTTCCTTTCGTTTTGCTAAGTACTTCATCTCTCAAGCACTTTTATTTTCATAGGCTTAGCAAACATATGTGGATGATGGTTAGTTTTTAGATCTCATTTCGTTAAGCATATTGGCAAGACGTCCTTCCTTTTGTTTTCAAGTTATATCTTATGGTTATGGATGGATAATATGTGATGTGGAATATCTCTTGATACTCACGTCTTGGTTCATGGTTTTATCATCCACGTCTTAGCTTTATTTCAAGCACTCTTCACATCGTTTATCTCATGTTTATGGGTTAATGCTTCACATTTGAACATCTTATGCACTTAAATTATCTCATCTTGTGATATAAGGCATACACATCTACGTTTACATCTTGCAAAGTACCCACGCTTCATCTTAAGTTTCATTTTTGTTCATGCGAATGGTTCATGGTTGATGGTTTAACATTGACAAACTTTCATTTATGTTATGACATGTTATTAATGGTTTAATTGACACATTGCAAGCAGTATTTTTCATACATTTTGCTCACAGCCATGCGCTAAAAACATAATTTTTAAGTGCCTAAAACTTGTTTAAAATACACCTAACACATCTAAAGACCTGCCCGAGGGTCATAATAACACTTAGGAACAATTTTAGGGGCTCCATTCAACCATCTCCACCATCTAAAACGGGTGGGAGGAAAACAACGGAGGGTAGTGGCGGGGGACCGTCCCGTGGTTTCGTTGGGGAGATCCTTTCCGGGAAGTACTCCTACTGTCAGGGCTGACCTTGGAAGCTAGGGTAAGGCCTCGTTAGCCTTACTATCTTGAGCACCGGGCAGTCATTTGGCCAAGGGAGGAGGAAGCTTGGAGCACACATCTAGTTTAGGGGGAAAGGGAAATAAAATTTATCAAATCTTTAAGAAACTCCTTAAACACATAGTTGCATAGATCACCTTTGTATGTTGGGGTAGATGTATTGATAGGAACACATCATTGGTGATAATCTTTTCATTGTGTTATCTATCTCATATGCAACTTGATGGTTAATATTTTCTATGACTAAGTGAATATTTGGTTGAAACATTGAAATATCTTATTTATTGATTGTTGTGGTGTGAGTCAAGAGAGTGTTGAGTATCCCACTTGGGGAGGCATCACTTTCTTTGATTCTTGAGTGCTTTTGTGATTGTAGCCAGTGAAGGCAGTCCAATAGAGTAAGTGTTATTGGGGCATGCTTGACAAATTGTTGAACACTTACACTTCTTGTACTTTGTATCTTGTGTATATTTGTAATTGGTGTAATAATTTGTAACGCTTTGTAATTCTTTTTGTAAGTAATAATAACCTTGGGGTTTTGGGTAGTTTTGGATTTAATTGTAAAACTTTTGTAATTGAACCACCCTCAAACATAGTTGACCCCATTGCCCAACCTTAGGCACTAGTCTTTAGTTGACTTAGGGAAAGGGCTGACTTTGCATTTAGAATAAACTTGCACTTGCATTGCTGCATTTGCATCCTAGGCTAGTTTTCCCCTTGGCCTATAACAAATTAAAACTAACTCCTAGAACATTAACTTTAAAATTAATCTAGTAACTAGGGACAACCCCCCTTGGCTTCCCTAGGAGTAAGCCTAGAAGGAAGAGGTTCCAGTCAAGGTGACAGTGTGGGCTTGGAACCTAGACATTGTGTCTCCGAGGA
>ML799667.1:5552-17980 GCA_009831015.1 Picea engelmannii
TATCATTTTCATGTTTGAATGCCATAAGCTATATTGAGTTGTCCCATTGACCCACATTCACAAAATACAAAAAACATTCATTTCTTAAGTTACCAAGCACCTCTGGTCTGCAACCACAGAGGGTTTCTTGGAGTGATAACAGTTGGGACAAGTAAATTCCTTGAATGCCATATGTCATAAAAGGAACATGCATATATAAGAGGGATTATTGTATTTCCCATCATTCCTTGATGATTATTCCATCATCCTCTCCTATCATCCCTGGTACACTACGGTTTCCATTCTGGTACATGTACCTGATATGGTTGTTGCTGAAGAGGTGGGTTGTTAGACCTGTGTTGCTACTGAAGAGGCATGTTATTAGGATCGTGCTTGAAGAATAGGATTGTCAGGCATATGGTTGAAGAAGTGGTTTTTCAAGCCCATGCTCATTCTCTCCAGGTGAGAGAATTGTTGGGATTTGATTCCCAAGGTTCCAAGTTGTAGTTACAGGGCTCTCAGACTCCCTATTTGACATGTTGTTGAATACCCAAAAGGGAAGTAGGGAAACCGAAGGATTGTTGAGCAGAGAAGAGGCACACTTCTTGTGGTGGGAAAAGCATGTGGGGGATGAGGGACTATAAGATGGTTTATAGAGTTGGCACTTGAGTCCGATAATTTTTGTTGTTTGAGAGACCTTGGCCCGAATTAGTATTTCCTTTTCTTTGGTGGAGTCTTAGCCCTAGCTCAGGGGTGAACCACTGCAGAACGTTTTGAGCAGTGTGGTCTAAGTCTGGGAGGAATGTGGAAGGTATGCATGTAGTTGGTGTTTAATTCACAAAATATAAGTGTCTTTATGTGTTTTTGTAAATGATATGTTATAAATTATGATGTTCTGTTATGGAATTTATGTTATTTATAAGTATGAATTATTATTGTTGTATGTTGTTATTATTCTGCTCAACTCTGTTCATATGTAGAACATATAAGTAAAATTAATGGTATCAGAATTCAAAATTTTGATGTGGCATTGCCCAACATGGGTCTGGGGATGTTACATGATCTCAACAAAGAGGGAGTTTCTTAGGTGGCGAATCTGGCCCAAGAGAGAGAAGCGAAGAAGGTCGCACGTGTGGAGAAAATTTTTCGTACCATAATCGATTTGTAGGAGGACAAAGCGCGTATATACATGGGTTGCAAATGGATGAATCATGTATAGGGTATACACGATTTGCAGGACAAGGTTGTCCTTAAATTTTGGTGATATTGTATTGGCTAGGAAGGCTAGCTTTTCCCTCATGATTTCTGATGATAACAAGATTACATAACTAAAATTGAGTCTCATGTGTATTGATGATTCATCTCTGATCTTTATGTTTCCACTGCATATGTTCTCAGTCAATAATTTTAGTGTAAATTTTTTCAATGATAACAACTAGGGTTTTACTGTTATATCACTAGGAAGCAATTTTTAGATTTGAAATTAGTCACATAGAGTTGCATGTGAAAATTGACATGGTATTAGAGCTTGGGATTTGAAGAGAAGGGGATCATCTTGAGACACATCTTTGGCTATAAAAATGGAGGAGTGTTGTTCTTGTCCCAGGAAGGTCACAGGTGATAGATCTAGGGCGCTAATGAGTTATCTCTAAGAGGGAGCTACAATGACAATTGCATGTGGAAACATGTTAAATGGTCTCTGGTTTGAGACATGGAGCAGATTATCTAGACAAGGAGTTGTGGACTATTGCATCTCAATGGTGTGGCAGGTTGGGAGTTCTGGTGGATTTTCAGAGAGCCTAGATCACAACAATATGTTGGTTGGAATATTTCTAGCCCTATGGATGGACTTCTGATGGCTTGTCATAGTGATTTGCGATGGGTGCAACTCAGATGTTTTGGCATGAATGAGATAGTTTTGTGTGTATCACATGTTGATGAGATAGAGTATTCATTGGGATGGAGAGTTTCACATTGTCGAGGTATGACAATGTATGAGGTATTTTACCTAGAAGGATGAGGACATTTGCAGAGATGAGTTGTGAAGGTGTAGAGTGGACTAGACTGAGTGTTCAACTGCATCTTGGGACTGTTCAGATGAGGACACATGATCAATGGTAGCATGTGCATACATGGAGAGTTTTTGGTGACTTGGATGATGGACTTGGGTAGAAGTTCATTGGATGGTTGTGACTTGGGGAATAAATATGCTTTCCTTGGAGGATTGCATGGTTCCTATACAGTGGGATCCACCAACACATGACAGAGGAACATGATTTTTTAGTGAGTTTCACAGTTTCTGACTTAGGTATGTACGAGGAGCTTGGTAGGAGGACCATGCATGTAGTACAAGGATCTAGAGAAGTGGTATTCTATATGGAGTTAGGGGGTGTGTTGTGAGTGGAAAATTTGATATGATTCCAGCAATGCGTTCTCAACCTCAGGGATTGAGGTGTAGGAATATGCAGTTTTTTGTCGAGATGGAAAAGTGTTATTGGATATTGAGTTGGTCTTCCTAGATTTTGGGAACCTTTTGTGTAGGGGATCTGTTCTCGATAGATGTTTCCATGGTTTGAGAGGATATGGACTGATTGTATCCAGGAGGAGACTTAGTTGGTGTCCAGGGAGGATACAAATGGTTTTAGTTTCATGACTATTGTCATTTTGCTTCATAGTTTCCACACTAGATGGAAAGGGGAAGAAGGTATCAACAGGAATTAGCAACATAGGTTGATGAGGTTGAAGACATGATCTATAGGGATATCTTGTTGGTCTTTTCCCTTTTAGGTACATTATCCAACATGGGGACTTAGTTTGTGGATAGTAGAGCATCTTTCCATATGACAGGTGCTAGAGATTTGTTTGAAACTTTCACAGATATTGGCTCATACTCGTGTGTGGAACTTGGCATGGGATTCAAGCATGTAGTACGAGGATATGGTACAATATCGTTATGATTGGAGTCATGAGAGGTGTTGAGTGTGTCAAATGTGTTGTGGTCTTAGATAATGAGAGAAAGGGGTACCACATATTATTTTGAGTTAGAAAGGTGTTGCTTATGCCCAGATGATATAGATTTAGATCGACATTGGTTCATGGAGGTAGAGAGGGACAACCTATGCATATTGTGACTAGAAAGAATAGAGAGATAGATGAGGAGAAGTAGGTAGCTCCACCAGTGGTGAGGTAGGTAGCCCCACCAGTAGCACAAGTACATAGAGAGCAGGTAGATCCATGAGTGGTGAGGAAGGTGGCCCCACCAGTAGTATCAGCTCAGAGGGATCCATAATTCAGAGGGATTCAACCCTCAAGATATAGTAGGGAGGAGAATCCTCCTAGGACTATGTGGAGGGTAGTGAACAGGGAGTAGGTATCTCTAGCGGTTGTATAGACTCAGAGAGATTATGACTTCAGAGGGAGTCAGGAGACCCAGAGGGATTCAATAGGCTTAGACGGAGAGTCATTTGCTCATTAGGAGACAACCTTCAGGTCCATATGGGAGAGAGTCATATTCCAAGACTATCAGGTAGGTGTCATGGGTTGAGGAGGCTAAACATGAGGTTCATTGGCTCATACCTCCTTCCCTTAGGCCGAGATCCACGCAGGATATTCTCTAAACCATGACAAGGGTTAACTGAACTCCTTGTTTAAGCCCGCAAAGGATTTTGTGTCTCGCAAGTTGGGCACTTAGAATACAATGCCACAGCCCTTGAAAATAGCCGAAATGAGAAATTGCGAATGGGCTTAAGGTGTAAGCCCCCTTTTCATCCCCTTTTCCAATATGACCACAGCCGAGCCTTAATGCAAGCACCTTTCACAACTCGCGAATTTGCGAGTTGGAGCGCCAACCTCTCATGCTCTTCCCTTGTGAATCCCCGAAATGCGATATGTAAACAAAGGTTGACTCCACCCAAAGCGACGGGCGGATGCCACCTGTCACCTCTGGTTACTCCGATTACGGGGTGGTCCTTGCCACATGTTTGCATGAGTCTTTGGCTTTCACAACTTGAGAGAAAAATGAACAATCGTTCCTCTCCCTCTACAAATACCCGACTTCAAAATCATGCCTTCGATGAGATCGACGGATGTGTGCCTCTCTCGATCTAACAACCCTCATTGTATCGGGATTTTTCCAATCAGAAATCCACAACACTCGACCCAAACCACTGGTCACTCCATTCCCCGAACTCCGATACGCGAATTCACATACGAGATCAACGACCCTCATTGATCCGGATCTGACAGTCACTATCCTTCCTGAGCTTAAGAATGTTGAAAGACACTCGATCTTAATCCTTCCGCTATTCCACAAGATCCAATGGCTAACAGAACTTTGGCACTTCCTCCTGAAGTGATTCCACCATCCGATTCAACTTCTCAAGGACTTCTAGCCAAATGACTTGGCGTCCTTCCTCCTGAACTTGACTTTTGTGAGACGATTTCAACCTCGTCTTTATTCGAACCCTTCAAAGGTTCTATCCCTTCTGAGCTTTCGCTTGCGAACTCAAGGCTTCCAAAATGGTCCTGCACGCACTCCTTGTAGAAAATTTTCAAATAACCTCTGGTTATTTGGGTCTTCAGCTCTTTGCACTCTTTGCAATAGAGAATTCTTCAACTCCTCTATGAGCTTGAAGTAATTCATTCCCTTCTCCCAGATTGCGCACACTTTGCACAGCTCTATGCTCTGCTAGCACTCTTGCCTGTAAAAACACAATTTGAATCTCCTCTGAGAGTTCTGAGATGAAACTCAGAGCCTGGTGGACGCACTCCTTGCGGACCCTCCACTGCACTCTTTGCAGAAGTTCTCAGAAAGAGAAAAAACTGAAACTCATTCTCCCCTTATCCAAAATTCAAACATTCAACATAGAATTCTAGAGCCTTCACCAAGACATAGCATTGAAGAAAAATGCATACAGAGAATGCAAACAAGCCTGCAACATACAATTTAATAGGTGGTTCCAACAACCATAACAAACACATAGATTGGAATCAAATATTTCTTCTATTAATCCCAGTGCTCCTGTACATGGCAAATAACAACTAAAATGCATAAAATTCTATGTTCTCCTATATTCTTCTCTGCATCTCTACAACATATGAATTCTGAATAATAATACAATGATACAAGGTGAGGGTGTCTATGACCCGTTTTCCCTCCTACGCTTCTAAAACTATCTAATCTATCATTTAAATCTACCTACTTGCATTAAATAGAATTAAATTCCTATTACATCCGCGGATAGGAACATACGCTCCAAAATGCAATTGCACTTTCCTCCAGTCTATTACATTAAATGCAACTTCACTTTCCTCCTGTCCATTACATTAATGCTTCAGATTTTAAATTTCAAAACGTTTTCACAAAAATGTGTTCAAATTACATCTGCGCGTCCAATTGTCTTTTTGGCTAGGCGCCTGCTTTGGATTTCTACGATGCTCCTGCATCATATACTCCCTTGCTTGAAAATTTTCATGGTTCATGAGTTCCTTCACTATTTGTCCATGCTTTTGAATTGCTGCTTCATCCTCCCAACTGACATCTTCAACTGGATGTCCTTTCCACTTGACCAAGTATTCAAAATACTATTTTCTCCTGGTCTTTCTGCTAATCCTCTTGTCAATTATGCTTTCCATCCGTGGCTTTTCATCTACAGGCATTTGTTTCGTCCATGGAATTTATTCCTGTTCATCCTTTGCTCCTACTTCTTCAACTCCGTAAGGGTACAAATCTGTGACATTGAATATCGGTGAGATTCTGTCCCCATTGGGTAACTCAATCCCATACACCTTTGCCCCAAATTTTCTTATGACCTTGCACGATCCAATTTTCTTCATCTTCAGCTTGTTGTATGTTCCCCTTGGAAACCTTTCCTTCCTCAAATGCATAAGAATCAAACCAACAACTTCAAATTGAAGTTCTCACCTGTGTTGATCTTATCTACGCTTATACTCTTGACTTGAACTCTGCAATCACTCCTTGATTCTTCTATGAAGCTCCTTCATTCCTTCTGCAAAGTCCTCTACACTAGCACTCCTGAATTTAGCTTGTTCCGAATCTTTCAATTCAGAGACTCCCCTTGGCTGCATTCCATATACAATTTGGAATGGAATTCTCCTTGTGATTCTATTGAGTGAATCATTGTAAGCTAATTCTGCCTGTGGAAAAATGTGATCCCATTGACTGTGGTGTTCAGTCACTAAGCTCCTTAAAAAATCCCCCAAGATCTTGTTCATGACCTCTTTCTGTCCATCCATTTGAGGATGATATGCTGAGCTAAAAGACAAGTTTTTCCCCAAATTCTTCCATAAGGTCCTCCATAAATGTCCTACGAACTTGGTATCTCGATCAGAAACGATACTCCTTGGCAAGTTGTGAAGTCTAACGACTTCCTTGAAAAACAGGTTCGCAATATGAGTTGCGTCGCTGGTTTTCTGGCATGGTATGAAATGTGCCATCTTTGAAAATCTGTCTACCACTACAAAGATTGAATCATATCCCCTCTGTTTCCTTGGCAGTCCTAATATGAAATCCATGCTCACTGCATCCCACGACCTTTCGAGTATGGGTAATGGTTGATATAACCCTCCATTCTGCCTTTTTCCCTTCGTGTGCTGACAAATTATTCACCTGTCCACAAATTTATTCACATTTGTCCTCATCCCTGGCTAGTAATATGAGCCATTCAACTTTGAGAACGTTTTGTCATGGACGAAGTGTCTGGCCAATCCTCCACTATGCTTTTCCTTTAGCAAATTCTCCCTCATGGAGCATTTCAGAATACATAGTTGATTTCCCCTGAACAATAGTCCATCCTGGATCATGTACTCTGTCCATTGGATTTTTTCCCTGAGAATTGGATTCTCATATGCCTCATATGCCTCTTTGAAATCTGTATCATCCCCGTACATTTCTTTGAGGTTATCAAAACCTAAAGTCTTAACTCTAAATTCCTGCATAAGCAAACATTTTCTGCTCAAAGTGTCAACAACTTTGTTAGCAGTTCCAGAAACATGCTTAATCACAAAAGTAAAATTCTACATGTATTCAACCCATTTAGCATGTTTTTGGTTCAACTTCTCCTGTCGAGTCACGAATTGCAAAGTATGATTATCGTTGTACAAAACAAACTTTTTTGGAACCAAATAATGCCTCCATTTCTTCAGCACTTGTATGACTGTGTAGAATTCTTTGTCATACGTGGAGTACTTAATCTTTGCTTCATTCATTTTTTCACTGAAATACGCGACCGACCTATTGTCTTGTCTTAAGACCACTCCAATGGCAAATCCACTTGCGTCACACCTGACCTGGAATATCTTGCTGAAATCTGGAAAAACCAGAATTGGTTGCTCAGTGATCTTCTTCTTCAGTAGGTTGAAGCTCTACTCCACTTCCTCCGTCCAATGAAAAGATTTATGTCTTTTCTTCACCGTATCCATCATCAGTGTGATAATTCCAATGAAGTTTCAGATGAATTTCCTGTAGAATCTAGCCAAACCATGGAAGCTTTGAACTTCAAACATGCTCTTCGGCGATGGCCAATCCTTAATTGCCTTTATCTTTTCCATATCCATTTTCAATTCATTTGCAGAGATAACAAAACCAAAATAAATGAGTTTTTTCCTCATAAATGACGATTTCTTCATGTTTATCATCAATTTCTCTTGCTGTAACCTTCTCATCACTGCAGCTAAATGCTTCAAATGCTCTGCTTCAGTTTTGCTGAAAATTAATATATCATCAAGATATACAATGACGGATTTCCCAATGAAATCCTTCAGGACTTCGTTAATCAACCTCATGAAAGTACTGAGCACATTCGTCAAGACAAATGGCATGCCAAGCCATTCATACAGCCCTTCATTCGTCTTGAATGTTGTCTTCCATTCATCACCTTCTCTCATTCTAATCTGATGATATCCACTTTTCAAATCAATCTTTGAAAAAAACTTTTCTCCACTCAAGCAATCCATCAAGTCATCCATCCTTGGAAATGGGAACCTGTACTTGATGATAATTTTGTTGATTTCCCTTGAGTCTATACACATTCTCCACCCACCGTCCTTCCTTGGGCTAAGAACTGTTGGAGCAACGCATGGACTCAAGCTCTCTCGAATCAATCCTTTTTCCATTAAGTCCTAGACCTGTCTCTTAACTTCTTCATTCTCCTGCAGCGTCAACCTATAAGATGCTTTGTTCGGAAAACTGGCTCCAGGTATAAGATCGATATGATGGATTATACTCCTGATAGGTGGCAACGAACAAGGTAGTTCGTCCACTACTATATCAGCAAATTCTTCCCGCAACTCCTGGATTTCTTCCGGTAAATCATCTATCCTAGTGTTGTTCAAAACAATTATGGGCTTCCTAACCAAAATGAATTGCGTGTATTCCTTCTTCTTGACTTCCTTAAGAAGTTCCTTCCCACTCATGAGAAGTACAGTGTTTCTCATCTCTGTTTTCACCTCTTTATCCTTAATTGGCAAAAAGATGTGCGCCCTACCATTTTTCTCCAGAGTGTACGTGTTATTTCTCCCATCATGCACCACATTCCTATCATATTGCCACGGTCTACCCATCAATATATGACAAACATCCATGGGAATGACATCACATAATACCTCATCTTTATATCCTCCTATTTTAAATTCAACTAAACATTGTTTAGTGACATTTACCTGATGTCCTTTTTGTAGCCACAAAACTTTGTATGGGCTTGGATGCACAACAGTATCCAGCTCCAACTTTTCTACCATTTCCATAGATACAAGATTATATGTGCTACCGCTGTCCACTATGACCTTTCATACCCTATATTTGGTTTTGCAAGCAGTCTGAAATAGTCTGTTTCTTTGGGATGGGTTCTCTAGCTCCTTCTCCGGTTTCAAGAGAACTTTCCACAACATCAAAGATCTTCCTCCCTCAATGTCCTCTGCCTAAACATTCCATCCATGAGCTTCGGCAATGTGAGTTTCACCACCATCTTTCTTCCTATATGGACACTCATAGGATTTATGTCCATTTTTTCCATAGAAAAAGCATTTCACTTCACCTCCTCTTCCTCTTCCTCTTCCTCTGGCTCGAGGAAAAGTATTTCTATCAACATACCGCCTCCCCTGTGAGCTTCCTCCTCTCTCAAATTGAGGTTGAGGTTTCTTCCCCTCTTCTTTAGGCTTCTGAGTTCTGTCCTGGGAAATTGTCTTACCTATGCTTTGACTTCAGCCTCAGCCTCTTTGACCTTACTTTCAAATCAACTTCTCTTCAGCTTTTAGAGCCATTTGATAAGCATCTTCTACGGTTCAGATGGTCATCATGCTCATCTCGTTCTAAATTTCATATCATAGACCATTCATATACCTGACAACTTTCTCATCATCTCTTTCCCGATGACCTTCTCTGATGTTTATCCTATAGAAATCTTCAATGTATTATTTCACTGACATAAGCTTCTATCTCAAATTCTGCATCCTCCGAAATAGATTTATTTGATAATCCTTGGGTATAAAATTGGCTTTCACTTTTGCAACCATTCTATCCCAGCTCTTGATTTTATGCTTGCTCTTGAAACGTATGTCAACCTGCAGTTCATCCCACCACAGTGTTGCATGCCCTTTAAGTCTAGTAACGACATGTTTGACTTTCTTGTCTTCCTCGACATCCTCATAGTCGAAGTGCTTGTCTAGAGCTCTAATCCAGTCTAGAAGCTCTTCAACGTCTAGGTTGCCTTCGTACATTTGAATGTCCATTTTTCCCTAGCACCTATCCTTGCAACAACCCTGAATAGACATTCTTCTGCAACATCTTCAACTGCAACTTCTTCTCCTTCATTTTCAGCTTCATTTTCACTTTCATCTTCGCTAATATCCCCAACGTCAACTATTTGCCTCTGTGCTATCTCCATAGCATCAATTCTGGCATGTAATTCATACATTTCTCTTTCCACTGCTGGATCAAGTATGGGCCTTTGTCTTCTTCTCGACGGTATGGCTGAAAAATTCCTCTTTCCTCTCTGCTGTAGAAAGAAAAGAATTTTTTCTAGGCTCATATCCCCAACGTCAACTATTCGCCTCTGTGCTATCTCCATAGCATCAATTATGGCATGTAATTCATACATTTCTCTTTCCACTGCTGGATCAAGTATGGGCCTTTGTCTTCTTCTCGACGGTATGGCTGCAAAATTCCTCTTTCCTCTCTGCTGTAGAAAGAAAAGAATTTTTTCTAGGCTCTGATACCACAACTGGTGCAGGCCTCTTGCCCTCAGGCCGATATCCGCGCAGGATCTTCTCTAAACCACAACAAGGGTTAATTGAACTCCTTGTTTAATCCCACAAAGGATTTTGGGTCTCGCAAGTTGGGCACTTTGAATACAATGCCACATCCCTTGGCAATAGCCGAAATGCGAAATTGCAAATGGGCTTAAGGTGTAAGCCCTCTCTTCAACCCATTTTCCAATATGACCACAACCAAGCCTTAATGCAAGCACCTTTCACAACTCACGACTTCGTGAGTTGGAGCACCAACCTCTCGTGCTCTTCCCTTGTGAATCCCCGAAATTCCATATGTCAACGAAGGTTGACTCCACCCAAAGCGATGGGTGCACGCCACCTATCACCTCTAGTTACTCCGCTTATGGGGTGGTCCTTGCCACCTGTTCGCATGAGTCTTCAACTTTCGCGACTTGAGAGAACAACGAACAACCGTTCCTCTCCCTCTACAAATCCCTGACTCCGAAATCGTTCCTTGAACGAGATCGACGGTTGTGTGCCTCTCTTGATCCAACGATCCTCGTTGTATCGATATTTTTCCAATTGGAAATCCACAACACTCGACCCAAACCACTGGTCACTCCATTCCCCAAACTCCGATACGTGAATTCACATACGAGATCAACGACCCTCGTTGATCCGGATCTGACAGTCACTATCCTTCCCGAGATTAAGAGTGTTGAAAGACACTCGGTCTTAATCCTTCCACTATTTGACAAGATCCAATGGCTAACGAAACTTTGGCACTTCCTCCTGAAGCGATTCCACCATACGATTCAACTTCTCAAGGACTTCTGGACAAATGACTTGGCGTCCTTCCTCCTGAACTTGACTTATGTGAAATGATTTTGACCTCTGTCTTTATTCGAACCCTTCAAATATTCTATCCCTTATGAGCTTTCGCTTGCGAACTCAAGGCTTCCAAAAGGGTCCCTACACGCACTCCTTGAGGAAAATTTTCAAATAACCTATGGTTATTTGGGTCTTCGGCTCTGTGCACTCTTTGCAATAGAGAATTCTTCAAATCCTTTGTGATTTTGAATTAATCCGTTCCCTTCTCCCATCCTGCGCACACTTTGCACGACTCTGTGCTCTGCTAGCACTCTTGCCTATAAAGACACAATTTGAATCTCCTTTGAGAGTTCTAAGATGAAAATCAGACCTTGGTCGACGCACTTCTTGCGGACCCTCCACTGCACTCTTTGCAGGAGTTCTCAGAAAGAGAAACAACTGAAACTCATTCTCCCCTTATCCAGAATTCAAACATTCAACATATAATTATAGATCCTGCACACACACATAGCATTGAAGAAAAATGCATACAGAGAATGAAAACAAGCCTGCAACATACCATTTAATAGGTGGTTCCAACAACCATAACAAACACATAGATTGGAATCAAAGCTTTCTTCTATTAATCCCAATGCTCCTGTACATGGCAAATAACAACTAAAATGCATAAAATTCTCTGTTCTCCTACATTCTTCTTTGCATCTCTACAACATATGAATTCTGAATAATAATACAATGATACAAGGTGAGGGTGTCTATGACCCGTTTTCCCTCCTACGCTTCTAAAACTGTCTAATCTATCATTTAAATCTACCTACTTGCATTAAATAGACTTAAATTCATATTACATCCGCGGATAGGAGCGTACGCTCCAAAATCAGTTTGGATCTTCAGATATAAATGCAACTGCACTTTCCTCCTATCCATTACATTAATGCTTCAGATTTTAAATTTCAAAATGTTTTCACAAAAACGTGTTCTTATTACTTCTGCGTGTCCAACTATATTTTTGGCTAGGCACGTGCTTTGACTTTCTATGATACTCCTGCATCATTCATAGGCAAGAGGCTTCTATGAGAAAGGTGTCTTTTAGGATGGGATGATTTCAGAAAACAATATTTTCTTCAGTGACTAAGGATGCATCCGGTCAAGAGGATTGGAGAAAATTACTTTCTTCGGTGATAGAGGGAGAAACTAATCAGAAGAATTGGAGAGCACCTATGGTAGAGGATCTAGTGTAGGAGATATATCTACTTCTAGGTGATAATGGAGGATGGAATGCCTCCCTCGCTAAGAGGGAGAGTTGATGCCTTGGTAACATCGAGAGACATTCCCACTTGTGGAGTGTGGTGAGAATACCTTCCTTGCTAATAGGGAGTGTTGATTTTTGT
>ML799667.1:28256-42517 GCA_009831015.1 Picea engelmannii
TCATCTTGGAATTGTACATTTATGTGGGCATAAGGAGGTTTCCCCCTCGAAGAGGCTTATTATCTGAATTTCTCTCTTTTTCAAGGCATTGAGTACTTATTCTGAGGTTTTTCTATGCTATATTGATATTTGGTTCTTAACATCAACTCCCCAAAACTCTTTGGGGAGATATAAAACAACTATAGAGGTCTAAAGATGAGAACACAAGTCCCTTGGTGCAAAATTATGCTGCCAACATCTAACAAGACTTCTTTCCCTATATTCCCTGAGAAACATCACCTTTACTCTAGAAAATCCTTTTCCAAAGCTTCTTTCTCCTTTTATATGGCTATAGGTTTTCCTTAACCCTATATGAGTCATTGAAATAAGTCTTTATCGGTTGATTTGATACTTGAGGATTCCCGGAGGAACCCAGACAGTTGGATTCAAGACGGTGCCTAAGGTTGGACAAGGTTGTAAGTTACCTTTTCCACTTGTTGGTAATAAAAAATCTTGTTTTCCGCCAGATTTGTCTTCATTGTACATTTATATGTATGCTTACTTTGAATATGACATCTAACATGCACATGTTTGTGATCGTATAACTACTTTCATTGGAGCCCCAGTTTTGTATTGGTCTTGCAGGTTGATTCCAGTAGAATATCAGGAGTTCTTTGACGAATTGGAGAAGGGATTGACATCAAATGAGAGAACAAGGTGCACCTTATTTTCTACTGTATATCCATACATTCTCATAATTAAAGTAATTACTTTCTTTGGTTTTTTGTGTGCTTGTCACTGTGTGGAGACTTTTATCTCTTTCACTTTATCTTGATCTATTGTGATTACGACCCAAAATCACAGGGGGGGAATCCATTAATCATTAAGGTGCCAATCATTTGGGGATTTCCGTTTGCACCATATTAGCCTTTTGTTTCAGTGAAATTGACCTAGAAATGAGGCTAGGGCCTCACCGATAAGTTGATGGGAATTGTGGGCTTGTGAAGGGGTTTCACACCCACAAAGAGTATTCAAATATTCTAATTAATTGTTGAGTTTAGAAGGGGTTCCTAAAATAAATAGTAATAATTGTATATAAAGGAGATATGTCATTGTCACATTTGATCATTGTGCATGATGGAGTTAGCATAAGTGAGAGTGAACTTGTGCTAGGAGCTTGGAAATTTCAGCAAGGAAAATTATGCAATTGTGGCAAATCTGGCTTAGGGTTTGCAGGTGATCTTTCCATTTTCTTCCAAGGAATGCCTCTTTCTAGCCAAGAGAGGCACACATGTGAGGAAACATGTGTGAGGGAGATTAGGAAAAATAGTGCATGTCTAATATAAAGCTCAGATGCACGTGTGACAAGGTATAGTATAGACATGTCATATTGTACAGATTAACCCGCACGTGTGAGATGACAAGAATCAGATCCACACATGTGAAGGTGACAACAATTCTACACGTGTGAACTGATAGACATGTACAATAGTCCATTATGCTGACATCGGTAGTTAGACAGATGACATCAACAAAGGTACAAGTGGATGCAACATATGTACATGCAGAGGTGATTTCCAAGTATTTTGTTGAGTTTGTGTTTGCTGTTTTTTTAGGTTATTGAGAGGACAAGGTTATCCTTGATTTTCATTTGTTTCAGGACAAGGTTGTCCTCTGTTTCTTGGTGAAATTGTATTGGTTGGGAGGGTTGTTTTTGCACTCAGAATTATGAATTTGACAAGGTTTACAAAACATAAATTGTGTGTCTCTTGTATGTTGATGATTCATCTATGATATTATTGTTTCCTATTCATATAATTTCAGTCAATAGATTTCAGTGAAAAATTGTTCAGTGATAATAGTTAGGGTGTTACTGTTTTCTCACTAAGAAGCAATTTTTAGATATGAAATTTATTCACATAGAGTTTCATGTGAAAATTGACATGGTATCAGTGCTTGGGATCTGAAGAGGAGGAGATCATCTTGAGACACATTAATGGCTACAACATTGGAATATTGTTGTACTTGTTCTTGTTATTTTTCTTATTATTTTTCTTGTTCCGAGTAGGTCAAAATGGTGAACACATTGAAGCTTGAGGATAGGTTGGAAGTCAGAACCAACTTATGGGAATGGAAGGCTAGGGTTCTCCTTCTGTTGGAAGAAAATCATCTCAAGGAGTATGTTGAGAGAGTGGTTTCTAGTCCTACTGATTCACATGAGTTGGCATCTCACAATAAGTAGGAAGTGAACGCTAAGCAGTTGTTGCTAGAGTTCGTGAAGGATCACTTGATTCCTCACATTGTTGAGAAGACAATTTCCAAGGAGATGTATGATTCTTTGGTGGGTCTATAACAAAATAATAATACAGGAAGGACGCTACACTTGAAGCACTAGCTTCAGATTGTCAGGATGACTAGTGAGGACACAATTTTTAGCTATCTTATGAAGATCACTCAAATCTGATATCATCTTGTGGCCATTGGTGAGAAGGTGGAAAATCCTTAGTTGGTGACTTTGGCCTTTAGAGGTATTCCCAGGTCTTGGGAACCTTTTGTGCAGGGGATTTATGCACGAGAGACGTTACCGAGGTTTTATAGGATATGGATTTATTGTATCTAGGAGGAGACTCAGTTAGAGTCCACATATGGTTTGGATGGCCCGATGAAGAGTAGTAGTGATGAGAACCACACCCTTGCATCTTGCACGAGGAAGGGTAGGAGAGGTTCACCGGGGAAAAGGGATTATCCCAAGAGAGAAGCATATCTAGATCCAAGACAGAGGAAGGATATTAGTAAAATCAGATGTTTTGAGTGTCATGACTATGGTCACTATGTTTCTCAGTGTCCATACTAGAGGGGAATGGGAAGAAGGAAACAAGAATCAGAAAAATAGGTTGATGAGGTTGCAAATAGGTTCCACAAAGAGATATTATTGGTCTATGTCATTGCATGTATCGTTTCCAACAGAGGGACATGGTTGGTGGATAACAGAGAATCTTTCCATATGACTGGTGCATGAGAGTTATTTAAAAAATTCACAGAGACTGGCTCAAAATTGTTTGTGGACCTTGGTATGGGGACCAAGCATGCAGTATGAGGATCTAGTATGGTGTCATTATGATTGGATTCAGGTGAAGTGTTGAGGGTGTCAAATTTGTTATGGGTGTGAGAGATTAGGAGGAGTGTTATCTTAGTCTCAGAGATTAAGAAGAAGGGGTACCACTTATTGTTTCGAGTGTTGGAAATACTGAGATGGGGGTGAATCAGTATTTAGATCAATTAGTATTTTTAAACTTGTACTTCAATCAGATCATGTATTCAATTTATATCCAATCAACAATAAATACTATCCAATGAACAATGAATAATAGTATAAGAGATACACCAATACACCATGCACATTATATAAGAAGTAATCATGTATTATTGTTCAAAGGAAGTGATGACTGCCAAAGGTAGCTACAAATTCCAAATATAAAGGGAGGGATAAAACTCAAAAATGAAGATACAATACTCCAATATCAAGGGAGGGTTGACCTCTCCATCCTTTCCCCTTCCTTCCACCCAAGAATATATGAGAGATAATAAAACTTTACATTAAATTATCACCATCAACCAGCCATCACATAGAACCTAATAATTCTTCATGAGATTTCTTCAACTTATGCAATTATACACTTCTTGGAGTACTCTAATACTATAGATAATACTACTCAATGTATTCTCTAAAACTCCTCCAAGTTCCACTCCTTAAATCCTCCCAGAAAAGCAGTTATAGAGAAAATGGTAGGCCTTATTCAATTCTGGTTTATTCAGGAGATCGAACTTGTACAGCATGCCCTGTGCTCAATATTTAACATCAAATTCTAAAATCAGTACATAGGAAAATAGAGTCCATACTATTTCCAATTGAATTGGTCTCACTTGATTTGGATTCTCTATGAAGACGTTATGACTATTTTACCTGGAACACCTATTTATGACTAGTGTCAGGACTAGTAAAAAAACCTATCTTCCACAGAGTGTACCTCCAAACTTATAGAGAATAAAGAGCTAAATTTTTTACCACGGGTACCTAGATATGTATTCTCAATAGCCTCCTAATTTGACCATCTAAATCATTCTAGAAACAAAGTTATAATGAAAATGGTAAGATGACATGTAAATAACATACCTTAGAACACATCACCAAAATATTTCATCCTCCCTTGAAATTTGGCCTTCTTTACTCCATATTTCCTCAAAAATTCGACTTATATCTCCTTGTTCATTAATAAACTTGTGTGTTTTGAAAAATGAATGTATAATGAGATGTATTTATACCCTTTATGTCACTTCCTTTTAACATTAGGGTCGACATGTAGTTTTTTATTCAATTCACATTGTCATCTTCAAAAATTCATTTCTCCTCAATCGTGAGGATCCACGTGACATGCCACATACCACCAGAAGTGGCATGAATTATAATATCCATCCATGGTTGTTGACTACAACCAATGACTAGGGTTGACATCAATGACAGCAACCAAAATTCCAACAATATCCCCCTTTGTCATTGATGGAAACAATCATTCTCCCTCTATCTTCATGATCCCAATTTATCTCCCCCTTTGACATCAATGGAAAAGGGTGGGGCTGCTCTCTCTGAGTTCAATGGCATAAGGTGAACTTCTTCTTTTCCCCCTGAACATGTGGCACTCAATAATACTTCATCCTTATTTTTGGTCTTTGGGACCTTTTCTTCCTTGGAATCCTTTTGTGTGACTTTTTTCTTCTCTCTCTTCTTCATGTCTAGGATGTATATGTTGTTCGGTCTTCTTGTTGCAGTTGTTGGGTATATGTTATATTATTTTCATGTGTGTGTGTGTGGGCACGTCAGATTCAAAAACTGCATCTGACGATCCCTCTAGTAGTGCTCTATGTGTCGTGTGCGTTGGGCGCTTCCTAGGGGGGTCCTAGAAGGGGCCAGGTATGCCCCCGCTGGTTACGCACAGCAGCCCGAAATTTTTGTTTGGTCGGTTTTTGCTATTTTTAGCGGTTTTCTAAATTAATCCTGGATTAAGGGATTAGGGTTTTGGTATCTATGGAATACCTAAAAACATTGTATATATTGTATGGTGAATGGTGAAATTAATATAATGAAGAGTTGAAAGGTTTTCCCCAGTTGAGGGTTTCCGATATAAATCTCTTTGTACTATGTGTATGAGTCATTGATTAATTTTTGTTTTTCTTAAGAATCTATATGCATTGCTTTACTTCATAGGTTTAAAACTTACATGTGGTATCGGAGATCGTTTTTGGATTCAGAGGGACGCCTTTGTTGTTGAGGGTTTTGCTCGGTCTTGATAGATCAAGTTTATCTTGGGTCTGTGATAAACCTGGGTTTAGTAGGATATTTTGCAATGGTTATTCGAGTGCATAAAGAGGAATGGCGAGCTCTTCTAGAATCGAAATAGAGAATTTCAATGGTAAAAACTTTGAGCTATGGAAGTTGAAGATTGAGGACCTTCTTTGTAATATCCCTCGACCGAATCCAATTTCAAATGTAATATAAATATACATAAGCTGGTGAGTTGTTTTGACCTCATTTGGTAATGCACATCATGTGACATAGTGTGCGGATGAATTGTGCAGTAAAATGATGTAGTATGCACATCGCAGGATACCGCACATAGTAACTAAGGTGTGCGTAGTATGGAGGACAATGAGCCTCATTTATATGATATGTATTATAGGCTGGTGAGCCGATTACTATAAGCTGGAATGCTTATGTTTTGGTATTAGGTCGGAACGCCTAGATGTCAAGGGCCAATGCACCTAATTTGTACATGACTCATGATTAATATAAATACATCGTTGCACGCAGACCGACCACGATAAAAGAGATGGGGGACTGAACTTCACCAGTTAGGGAAAGGGAGGGCCAAAAGTCAAGGGAATACTATATTGATATTCCTAAAATGTAAAGTATGGATAATTATTTTATCCTAAGTCCTAAAGTTGGAGACAAGTGGACCAAAGTAACTTTCGATATGACAAGTGTCANGTGATCTTTTCCACGAGGGAAGGGGGGGGGGGATTTTTTTACCAAACCAAAGCCTGACCATCATTCTCACCATCACTTTCATGTAGAGTTCACAGTGATCCCTGTACACACTCAGTTATCCAGTCAATGATTCCATGACCATTTTCACTCACGCATTCTGTTATCCTTGAGACATCCATTTAACCATTATGGAACCTATTCCCATACCTCCTTTTGGTTGGTGTACCTAGTTATCTTAGAGCGGGATTGAAGAAGAAGGTTGTCAGGCCCGTGAGCAGTTCTCTGAGCGAGAGAATTGCTGGGGATTGATTCCCGAAGGTGCTAAACTGCAGCTGCAACGCTCTGATAATTTCGATCCAGCCTATTGTTGAAGCCTTGGAAGGGAAGTGGGGAAGTTGAGGGACTTTTGAGCAGAGAAGGGGCACACTTCCTTGGGTGGGACATGCATGTGGGGAATGAGAGGTTGTAGGTTGATAGTTGAGTGAGCACCTGAGACAGAGTCTTTCCTATTGTCCTTGAGCCTTAGCCTGGATAGGAGCCCTTTACCGTGGGTGGAGTTCAGTGCCAGCTCGGGGGTGACTCACTGTTGAGAGTGATGAACAGTGTAGTCTATGGATGAGAGGTTCGTGGACGGTATGTAAGCGGTTGGTGACTGTCTTTTTAAGATAAGTAGTAATTGTATGATAAAATGATATGTTGTTTTGTTATTTACATGCCTATGTTACGATTTTAGCATATATGTGATTATGATTTCTTGTGTGTTTATGGGTAATTTCCTGTAAATGATGCATATCTGTAGTTACTGTTATTTCCATATAAAAGTCGTATGTTACAGAAAGAAAATTGTTGTTTAACTTTAAATCTTCCGTAAGAATGTTGTATGTATATGTTCTAGCTGCATGCAGTAAAAAGAGTAAATATAGGTGGCATAACTCATTTGATTACTGAGAATGTTACTGACTAGTGTTAGAGCATGAGTGGTTGCTCTGGAGTGGCGTACTCCGGCCTAAGGTTGGTCGGGGGAATGTTACAAATTGGTATCAAAGCTCCAGTTCAACGTTGAGCTTGGATGGGCCAGAGGGGTACAGTTGAAGCGAATATTCACAGAAAAGTAACTTCGAAGTGACCGGGATTAGAGTCACGGAGTGTCCTTGGAAAAGGTTGGCATACTGGCGCATGTGGTAAATTTTGGCACCGCACGGGAAAACGTTGGCGTGCCAGTGTGCATGGTAAATTGTGGCGCCACGCGGAAGATTGTTATGTGTAGATTCATGCACTGAATTTAACCTTACTCAATGAGCACACACATAGTAAGGTGTGCGTGGGGTGTGCAAGTATTTCTTAATGCAGAGGATTTTGGTTGGTATGTGCATAAGTATGAGTATAAGTTGTGTCGCGACAGTGTATTAAGTAGTGTGCGCAGATATTTGGGCGTGATGGAATATGTTGAACTTGACACGGTGCATGCATAGGACGAAAATGCATGTGGAATATCGATGTGTGGTATCGAAACTGTGCACAGTAGGTGTTGGAGCATGACATCGGAGTAGTGCACGTAAGTAGTCGGTGCGATGAAGAAGAAATGCACAGTAGATTTAGGTGTGCGAAAAATCATTTTACCTTGTGATATTGCTATGCATGTTAAATATAAATGAACAAGTCAAAGTTTAGTGTGCGCGAAGTCGCTTGGAAGGTGATGAGTCTGAGTTTAAATTGCATAATGATAAAATAAAAAGAAACACACAATTGCATTGATGAATTAATTAATTAAAAATAATTCCAAACTTTAATTTCCTTTGATTTAGACAGATGAAAATAAAATATAAGATTACAAGAAAAACTTACTATAAAAGAGAACAAGATTCATAACATTACCAGTTAGAAATTGTAATAAAACAGTCTAAAATCTGTTTCTGTATTTATATAATCGTAATAATTACAAAATTACAAAAAGAGGATGACAACAATTAGCTTGTTGAAAAAGGGTTGTCTAATAACATGCCTATCATCTCTGGTACTCTTTACCTCCGCTACCGTTTGTTCAAAATTCACTGAGACATGCTTATTTTAGTTGAAGACTTACTTCAGCTTAGCGATCTCTGCCTTTAAAGAAGAATCTAACCAGACCAGTTGTTTCTCTCCAACACTTTCGACCACGTCAGCCGTAGATTCCTCCTTCTTCTATCGCTTGCACCTTTTCTTCTTAGCGGCTGGCTTGTTGATGACTAAATCCTTTATAGTGGGATTCAACCTGGCTTCCAATCATGAGTCTATAGTCAGGTCTGTGTGGAACTTAGTTTCTAAAATGTGCGCAAGGACCCTTTCCTCCTTACTCGCAGGAAAGTCTAGCATGTTGCTCGAATAACCAGTCTCACTCGACTTAGCTTTGTCCATGTATCTCAGGTTGGGGATACTAAAATGTGTCTTTATAGAGAGAAGGAAGTCGAACAGTTTGGAGATTACTTCAGTTGTGGATATGCCTATATCTTTATACTTGGGGAGTGGTAATTATAGAAATCCATTTATGAAGCACAGACGGATTGCGTACAAGAGCGTTGGGTTTCCATGCTTGGCCAATCCATTTCAAATGATTAGATTTTGAGTTCATTACATGGAGACGTTCAACTGACGTCACATGGATGTGATGTACCGAACGAGTGAAGCAAGGTGATATGACCAGCTGTCGCCCTCTCCACAAGTGGTGGATTTGATATATTGAGACACGTGATACCGCGTCTTGGTGAAAGTGGTTTCGACAAACCACCTTCTTGCTCGAGTGTATCTCTGAAGGCACTGTGCGTCTTTGTTTTCAAGACTTGGGTCTTATCTAGAATTGTCATGGTGATAACACCAGGAAATCAAGAGAGATAATTATGATGTGTATATAGGATCAAAAGGTGCTTATTCCCATGAATTGTTGAAATTTAGCCTGATAAGTTGCGATGGCTACACATTTTGCAAAATTAACAACAACTCGATCAGATCATACCGACGTAGAGTCCATAAGAATGGAAGAAGCATAGGGGAATTACAGTCATAAAAATGAGAGAAGAGGGGTGGATGTCCATTTGGGCATGGAAGGAATGAACTCCAACGGACATGGAGAAGAAAGGAATGAAGATATGAATATGGCTGAGATCATTATGAATTTGCAGAAGGATGTCCAAAGCCATAAACATGATAATGAAAGGCTTATGAAATCCAAAGAGAAGCAGGATGAATTCAACATGAAGCTATTGGAGGGTTTGAATAGAATATAATAGAAATTGGTTAAGAAGAGTGACTCAAGTAAATCTGAGAGTCACAAATCTTCAAAGGAGAAAGGAAAAGTAAAAAGTTCTAGTAGACATCACCATCATTCCCAAAGGCATTCGAATAAGAGAGCAGGCAACAGCTCCAGTCTATCCCCTGTCAGAAGGTATAAGAGATCTGGGGTGGATGAGCTGTGAGGAGAAATGAACAAAATCAAACCTCCTACATTTGATGGTGAGCACAAAAAGGATGAAGATGCGGAAACATGGTTGCTAGGCATGAGGAAATATTTTCAATTGCATAAATATTCTTCTCATGCAGAAGGTAGAATCGCTATCTATCAACTCAAAGGAAAGGCCTCCACGTGGTGGGATCAACTTGTGCAGGTGAAACACATTGTAGAGAAAAGTGTTACTTGGAAGGAATTCAAGAAGTATTTTGAGAAGAAGTACTTAACTAAAAGTTACTATGACAAGAAAATGAAAGAGTTCTTTGAACTTAAGCTTGGAAGTACAACCATAGATGAATATGAGAGAAGGTTTCTAGAACTGCTGAAGTATTTCTCTTTCATCAAGGATGAGACAGTCAATATTCAAAGGTATTTAAGTGGATTTCCATCGTTCATCAGTGAAAAAATACAGTATGATGATCCCAAGACATTAGAAGAGACCATAAGAAGAAATAAATGCTTATATGATCAACAGAAAGCAAAGCCATCTTTCCAAAAGGCTTGGGAAGACAATAAGAAATTCAATATGGATCAGAGGAAGAAAGGAGCTAAGCCACTGTTCTTTAGAAATAATCCACAAGGGAAGCAAACGCATAAAGAACCCAGAGTGATTGACATAGGGATTCAAGGGCCAAGACAACCACCTATGCAATGTTGGGGTTGTAAAGGGGACCATAGGTTCAAAGATTGTCCTCACAGAGGTGAAAAAAGTAGGGTTGTTCACAATGTACAATGGGCTGAGACAATAGAGGACATGGGCAGATATGTGCCAAGGATTTATGCAGCCCTGGACAATGAGCAAACAGAGTATCAGTCCCACATGATTGAAGTGGAAGATATGATCAACAACCAAACCCTTGCTATTTTAATTGATTTGGGAGCTAGTCATAGTTATATAGACCCTAAGATGGTGGAAAGTTTGCAATTTCCAAGAAGCAAGCATGGGAAATATTGGTTTGTGCAACTGGCTACAGGAGCCAGAAGAAAAGTTAATGATATGGTTAAGTCATGTCTCATAGACATGAATGGACTGAACACCAAGGCGGATTTGAACGTTTTTCCTTTAGGTTCCTCTGACTGTCTAATTGGGATGGATTGGTTGGACCAATACCACACTCTCTTAGATTGTCACAACAAAGAATTTACTTGCTTGGATCTTGGATGAGGAAGGGAAACTAAGGAAGGTACAGGGAATTCCCAAGGTAGTAACCATTAGAGAAATTTCAGCATTGCGGCTGAAGAAATGTTACATGAAAGGATGTCAAATATTTGCGGCTCATTTGGAAGAGACACCTAAAGATAAGGTGGAAAATTTGAAATATTATGAAGTCCTGGAAGATTTTTAGGATGTGTTCAAGGAGGTACCTGGACTACCCCCAAGGAGAGACATTTATTTCTCTATAAATTTGATGCCTGGAGTAGCGCAAGTATGAAAGACTCCTTACAAAATGAGTACACAAGAATTGAAGGAGTTGCAAATGCAGCTTGAAGAACTTCTGAAGAAGGGGTATATACTCCCATGCGTGTCACCTTGGGGTGCCCCAATATTATTTGTGAGAAATAAGGATGGAACACTAAGGTTGTGCATTGACTTCAGACAGTTGAATAAAGTGACTGTTAAGAACAAGTATCCTATACCAAGGATTGATGACCTCTTTGATCAATTGAATGATGCAAATATATTTTCAAAGATAGATCTTAGATCAGGATACCATCAGGTAAGAATTAAAGAAGAAGATATTAGCAAGAACACCTTCAGGAGAAGGTATGGTCATTATGAGTTCACAGTGGTACCATTTGGGTTGTCAAATGCACCAGTTGTTTTCATGTGCTTAATGAATGGTGTTTTCTGAGAGTATTTGGACAAGTTTGTCATTGTCCTTTTGGATGACATTCTTATATATTCCAAGTCAGAGGAAGAGCATGAACATCATTTGAGGATGGTGTTGCAAATATTAAGGGAATGACAATTATATTCCAAATTGAGCAAGTGCTCATTTTATCAGAAACAGATTCATTATTTGGGGCATATCATTTCAAAGGATGGGATAGTAGTGGATCCTGAGAAGATAGAGGCCATTAAAGAATGGTCATCACCGAAGAATGTGACAGAGGTGAGATAATTCATGGGTCTTGCAGGTTACTACAGAATATTTATTGAAGGATTCTCAAAGATTGCACATCCAATCACTTCCTTGCAAAGGAAGGGGGTGAAGTTTCAGTGGAAATTGGATTGTGAAAGAAGTTTCCAACACTTGAAACAATTATTGACAAGTGCTCCAATATTGAGGATCGTAGATCTAGAAGAAGACTTCATTGTATGCATTGATTCATGTAATGAAGGACTTGGTGGAGTCCTCGGTCAAAATGGGATTTTCATATGCTACGAATCAAGGAAGTTGAAGGATCATGAAAGAAACTATGCCACTCACGATTTGGAGTTGGAAGCCATAGTGCATGCCTTGAGGAAATGGAGACACTACCTCATGGGAAAGAGTTTTGAGCTAAGAACAGACCACAATGGTCTGAAATATTTATTTGATCAGCCAAATCTAAATGTTAGACAAAGTAGATGGTTGGAATTTCTAAGCGAATATGATTTTGATATAAATCATATCAAAGGGAAGGAGAATGAAGTGGTTGATGCAATCAACAGGAAGGTGCATGAGTTACATACTTAAGCCATTAGCATGTACCAAACTGATGTTAAAAGAAAAATTCTAGAGGCTGCTAATGCAGATATGAAGTACAGAGAATTGGTAGCAATGCTACAACAAGGGGAAGATACTTAAGAAGGTGGATGATTATAAGTTGGGAATAGATGGAATATTGTTGCGCAAGAACGAGATTTTTGTTCCAAATGTCCAGGACTTGAAATGTATGATTTTGCATGAAATGCATAAGGTTCCTTATGCAGGGCACCCTGGATATCATAAACCATGGTAGCGATCAAGAGCCATTACTTTTGGCCAGGTATGAAGAAAGAGATCACCGAGTACATCGCTAGATGTATGGAATGCCAGAAAGTGAAAGCTGAGAATAGACACCCAACAGGGTTGTTGCAACCTTTAACCATTCCTGAATGGAAGTGGGAAGTGGTGACAATGGATTTTATTACAAGATTGCCTAGAACAGGAAAGCTACATGATTTGATCATGGTGGTGGTGGACAAGCTTATGAAAGATGCCCATTTTATTCCACTGAAAACTATGCACAAGACATCAGAGGTAGCTAATATTTTCATGAAGGAAGTGTCACGATTGCACGGGATTCCTAAAACAATTGTGTCCGACAGCGACTCAAAATTCACCTCGAATTTCTGGAAAGGATTGTTCAAAGGATTCATAATGAATCTGAACTTTAGTACAACTTATCATCCTGAGTCTGATGGACAGGCAGAAAGAGTGAACTAGGTGATATAAGATACACTGAGAATGTATGTGATGGACAAACCATCGAAATGGGAAGACTACGTACACTTGGTATAATTCATGTACAACAATGGGTATCAGGCATCATTAAAGATGAGCCCATTTGAAACACTTTATGACAGAAAGTGCAATACTCCAGTGAGTTGGGATAATCCAGCTGATAGGACAGTAGTTGGGCCAGAGTTGCTCAGGGATATGGAGGACTAGATGATTAAAATTAAGCAGAATTTAAAAGCTGCCCAAGATAGACAGAAAAGTTATGCAGATAAGAACATAAACCACAGAGAATTCAAAGTGGGTGATCATGTTTTCTTGAAAGTGAAATCTAACAGGAGTTCCCTGAAGTTGGGAAGCTACACCAAGGTGGCAGCTAGATTTTGTGGGCCTTCTAAAATCCTAGAGAGGATTGATCCAGTTGCTTAAATGATTTCATTGCCTACATCTATGTATGTTCATAATGTATTCCATGTATCATTTCTAAATAAATATATACCTGATGATAATCATGTTATTGATTGGAATGTGATTCAGGTGGAGCAAGAAGGCGCTTTTCAAGTGCATCTGGTGCGCATTTTGTACCAAAAAGTCAAGAAGTTTTGGAATCGAGCCATAGGGTTTGTAAAGGTTCAATGGACCTAGTACGGTCCTGAGGATGCTACTTGGGAGCATGAAGATGCAATGCGGACAGAATACCCGCATCTTTTTCAAGATTTTTGAAACTCTATTATATATGGGTGTATGATGCACTAAGGACAGTGCATAAATAAGGGGAGGGGATTGTAATATCCCTCGACCGAATCCAATTTCAAATGTAATATAAATATACTTAAGTTGGTGAGTTGTTTTGACCTCATTTGGTAATGCACATCATGTGGCATAGTGCACGCATGAACTGCACAGTAATTTGATGTAGTATGCACATCGCAGGATACTGCGCACGGTAACTAAGGTGCGCACAGTATGGAGGACAATGAGCCTCGTGTATATGATATGTATTATAGGCTGGTGATTCGGTTACTAT
Source organism: Picea engelmannii (assembly GCA_009831015.1). Classification (NCBI taxonomy): domain Eukaryota; kingdom Viridiplantae; phylum Streptophyta; class Pinopsida; order Pinales; family Pinaceae; genus Picea; species Picea engelmannii. The sequence continues at coordinate 42,215 of ML799667.1, forward strand.
AAGATGGAATGATTATGTTTTGGTATTAGGCCAAAACACCTAGATGTCAAGGGCCAATGTGCCTACTTTGTACATGACTCATGATTAATATAAATACATTGTTGCGCGCAGACTGACCACGATAAAAGAGATGGGGGACTGAATGTTAAGAACCAAATATCAATATAACATAGAAAAACCTCAGAAAAAGTACTCAAAGCCTTGAAAAAGAGATAATTTCAGATAATACGCCTCTTCGAGGGGGCAATCCTCCTTTTACCCCACTTAAATGTTCAAGTACAAGATGATTCAAAATGAAAATGT
>ML799667.1:60974-119245 GCA_009831015.1 Picea engelmannii
AAGGAAAGGGAGCATGTTGAGGGATTTTTCCAAATTCATTCACTCTAGCATGTAAGGAATTGCATGATTAAAGAGTAGAAAACAACATACCTCCACTTACCCAAAATGTTGATGAACTATGCAATAGGAATATGGATAATGCGACTATTGGAGCATGGAATATGTCACTGTTGGATCAGAGAATGTGAAGTGGAAGAATCTGAATTGTTGTTGATGAATCATGGAAAAGAGGAAATACGAAAGTGGAACTATGGTACTCTCATATGGCTAGAAAAATACTGCTGCAACTACTGATGGAGTCATGAAAAAGTGTCTAGTCTTCACCCGATGGTACAATTCTAGTCATGCGAATGAATGTGTCAATGTCGAGCATGAAGAGAAGTCATTGGATTACCGACCATTGGTGAATGTCGTTAACCAATGTGAGGCAACTCATCATTGATGTCAATGAGTGCCAAGGTACCTAAGTACATCTTGCAAAGTGTGAATGAATGAGATGATGTCCAGCCACTTGCAAGATCTGACGATCAAGGGACAATGATGTATTCCCATGATTGTCAATGAGAAAACTTGACATTAAGGCATGCAAGCCTCCAAGTAATAAAAAATAACTCTAGTCTATATACCAGATAAGGTCTTGAGGTCGATGGGGCAAGACTTGTTGAAAGGTGGGCCTTAAGGAATCCCACATCAGTCAACGTAAGTTCTGATAAGAAGATTGGTAGGACTATAGGAAATATCTCAGTAGCAACATTGTTTATAGCAAGGCAATGTAGTCATGGAAAAGGGAGTTGGATGGTTTTATTCATAAGGAAAAAAGATGAACTGAAAAAATATAAAGAGATGTATGGGACTCAGAAAGATAGGCGTGTGCGAAGTCATGAAGGATAAGGCGATGGAAAGTGGACTTCAACATGGATGACTAATGTGCATTTGAAGGAGAAACGGGGAAAGGCGTTCATGATGAAAAATGGTTGTATGGATGGGTTTTGTGTAACAACAATTGTCATGATGTGTATAATGAGAAGCAACTCCTTCAAGCTTGCAACAAGCATGTTTTCAGGAAAAATTTGCAATTCTTGAAAATCATTGTGGCATGGAATGTAAGCGTCTTCATTCCTGTAATTGAACTTAATATTAATCATGCAATCAAAATTGTGAGATCATTCTAAAAAAAAAAATGCGAGATTTAGTATGAATGCGGCAAATTAAAAATAAAAGGTGTTTTTACCTGTTGTCGTTGCGCGCTTGTTCATTGTCGATTGTTGTGTGAAGTGACTTAAGAAAAAAAATTAGCGTTAATGCGTAAAAACATGTGTTAGTATTGTTTTCAGGAATTGAGTGAAATGTCCATTTGCCAGATCTTTATGTTTTTCATTTTTTATTTGTTTTTGTTTTTAAGTTTTAATTATTTGTTTTTTTTTTATATGTATTTTTTTTTTTACACTATGCTTGATTATTAGGTTATACCACAACCGAATTATTAAGTTGTATGAGGATTCATGCAACTTACGTTGCTTGATTATTGTATTAATCGCAATAATATTAATGTTGGTATAATTGAAAACACACAACCTCAAAATCTTCCAACTATCAAGCCAAGCAAGGTATCAACACAAGTCGGTGCAAGTGCCTAAGACTAGCACCAAGTGCTAAGCCAAGGGAACAACCACGAGAATAAGTCTTGCACAACACGTCAATTTATCCTTGAAACATTGGGATATTTAAGCACAAAGAATATGTTTTTGTGGGATTATTTCTCTTATGAAAAAAGGTTAAGTGCCCCAAGCCCCAGGTGTCAATACTAAAACACCAAGCAGACTAATCCGATTATGTTGAAGGAGACTTAGCAGTCATCAACAATGTCATAAATTGACAGTAAGTATCCGGGTGTCAAGGTGAGGCGCAATTAGATGTTTGGAAAATTAGTTGCTAGGTGCCTGCCTGTCACTTATTGTCAATAGAATGACCAATTTCAAACAGATGCCAAGTGCTTCTCGATTGTTTTTATTAATGTTGGTTCATTGCGTTAAAATTAAAAGTACCTTTCAGCATTCGAGCTTGCAATAGCGAGTCAAGGAAAAGACACCCAATGATATATTCATGAGAAACCATCCATATCATCACTTGCCATATGTGAAAACCAATCTGCCTAGTTTTGAGAATGTTGTTAAGGATTACCCTGTAGTCACACTCAACGTGCTAAACAATGTTCAAGCCCAGAAGGACACCCTGCAAAGGAATCTATTCCTATTTACCAATCAATCCATCATTACAAAAGGTAGTATGTCTAGAAGCTATATGATTGTGGAAGAACTAGTTACGAGGCCAATTGTTGATAGTAGGACCTGTGGCACAAGTTATGGATTTTCAAATGGGGGACGATCATGTTGCAAATTCAAGGCCGTGATTAGAAATCTTTGGGTTGTTGCAATACTCTGTATGGTTTTCATGAGCATGGAGGTGGACAAAAAATAATCAGCAGAAAATCAGCGCGTAAATAGCATTATCTCGCTACTCTGTATAAGATATTTGCAACAGGAAACCTGAAATGAATGCTAGAATTTAATTTAATCGGAATGCAATGAATGCGGGATCCCTTTCCAAATTTAATAAAAAATCTTCCAGTACTTCAACACTGAATGTGACAGGTTTTTTTTTAGCAATGAGAAATTGACACATGATTTCAAAAATAGGGTAACTCTCTTCGAGGCATCAAAGGCTAGTTTGGTTGTTGCATCCAAATCATGGGAATCTAAAGAATGAACCCTATGAGTGGAGCACCACCCTATTTTTTCCTCAATTTTATTCCATTTCAGTTAGTGAAGAATGTGAAAGTGGTGCCACAAGTCAATTTCACACCCACCAAAGAGATCGACTTAAAACCCATACGTAATCTGGTCAATGGATACAAAATCTTTGTAAAACCAGAGACACTGCAGAACTATTTATAAAGTTCATTTACTTCTAGCACCTTTTTGGATTCAACTAAGTCTCTATAATGAGGATGAAACGATCCACGTTGCACATGGTTTCTCCAGAAATGGATTTTAATGATTAGGAGTGAGAATGGCCGTAAAAATCGATGTTTCTTTTCTATTTTTAGAGCATATGTTTACCCGAATGAGCCCCGAGTTTCATTTCTGGTGACAGATGCCAACTCCATAAAGCGAAGAGGAAGCTTGGGAAACTACATCAGAATGAAACAATTTCTTTTTAAGTGTATTCATTACATCACAGGGTTATGAAACGATAAGCCTAATTGATAGTGGAATGCAACTTTGATTTGGAGAGGACTTCGTAATAATGCCATGATTAGTTGATCTTCCCAACAGAGTTTCTTGCAACGGTCTATCTTGCTGATAGTTTTTCATAATCTTTCTTCATACTACAGGAAAGGGTCAAAGAGTGAATATGCGATGCATCAAAGTGGAGAAAAGCTTCAATTTTAAGCCCAACCTCTACCAGAAACCCCTTGGCAGATCAGAGCATGTCGAGCCATGTCAAACATGCATTGGATTTAAAATCTGAGTAGGGCATTTTGCATCAAATGAAATTACTCATGGATTACAACCTTCAACACGTTTCCAAGAATGAACCTGATAAAAGAGAAAGTAATGGCGAAAGGCTTCTAGAACAAAGTCCCTTGATACACCAAGACAAACTTCCAGATCGGTAAATAATAGTAATGGATTCAGCTGTTTCTGCTACAGTTCGTATCGACATTCTCAAATGCCCTGTCAAGTTCAAAATGGAAACTTTCATGGTATTGTCGCATGAAGAAAAGGACACGATCTGATGAAGCCATAGTTCACAGGTTTTGAAAGAATTTATGTGTAAGGATTTTTCATTTGAAAGCTACCGTTAAATATTTTAATCTCAAAAGTAAGATCTTTGAAATGAGAACTTCGATGAGGTAGAGAAATGGATAGATGGCTAAAAATATTTCCATGCCAACGAAAAGAAAACAAAACGGAAGGGAAAGTTCTTAAATACCCAAAAATTTGCACAAGAATCGTGTCTACATTCAATGTCGAGTTCGACTCCCAATGTACCAGTGAGAGTTTCTTTGCTTTATCGTATCAAACCCTGCCTTTGCAGGTTTTACTCCAAGTAGAAGGGTTAATATGGTTTATTTCTAGTTTATTTCAGGTCAAGGATGGATGCACAAATCTATTTTTATATGTTTTTTTATTTTTTATTTTATTCTTTTTATGCTTTCAGAAAGTAAAAAATAGAAGGGCTTTAAAAATTTATTTCGCAAACTTATTGAAACTTTATGAGAAAATGGAAACAAATTAAAATTCTCCCTAAAATCAACTTTAGTCATCCTACTTTCTGATCCTCGCAATCGCACGAAGTGCGGAGGAGAGCATAATTATTGAAAACTAAGAAAACTTGAAAATAACGTCCTACCTACATTACGCTAATTATACATCAAGAGAGGTAAAATATGTGTCCAAACATGAATTCCTACCAACGCAAGACGAACCTGAGAAAATAGAGCTTGAGTTGGATGATGCAAAATCTGAATCATCTGAAGAAGAGGAAGCAAAAGAAGAAGAAGAACCTCATACCCCAGTATTGAGGATATCAATGAGAGATAAAAGGAAACCAGAAAGGTACAGTCCACCTGATTTTCGTTCCAATTTTTCTTTATCTATTATTGATGATGATCCCAGAACTGTCAAGGAAGTAGTGAATTCAAAGGATAGTAAACTCTAGAAGAAGGCCATGGTTGAAGAAATGGATTCCTTGGATAAGAATGAGGCATGTGATATAGTTGAGTTTCCATCTAGAAGAAAATTTGTTGGTAGAAAATGGTTTTTTAAGAAGAAGTTTAATGCACAAGGTAAAGTGGAGAAATACAAAGCTCGGTTAGTAGCAAAAGGTTATTCCCAGGTAGAGGGAATTGACTTTGTTTAGATTTTTTCTCTTGTTGCTAAGTTAAATTCTATTAGATTTATTTTATCTATTGTTTTTTCTTTTGATCTTGAAGTGGAACAGATGGATGTGAAGACAACATTCCTACACGAGGATCTGGAAGAAGAAATCTACATGAAGCAACTAGAAGGATTTGTAGTGAAGGGAAAGAAAGAGTTGGTCTGTAAGCTAAAGAAGTCACTATATGGTCTGAATCAATCACCTAAGATGTGGTACCAAAAGTTTGACACATACATCCTTGGATTGGGATTTGTGAGAAGTAGGGTTGATCACTGTGTATATTCCAAGAAGGTTGGTAATCACTTCATTTATGTAGTGTTGTATGTTGATGACATGTTGTTGGTAGGAAATAACATGGATGTTATCAAGGAGGTGAAATCGCAGCTATCCTCCAAATTTGACATGAAGGATCTCGGTGCTGCTAACTTCATTTTGGGAATGGATATTAAAAGAGATCATGCAAATAGGAAACTCTGGTTGAATAAGAGAAAATATGTTGAGACGATATTGCAGAGGTTTAATATGCATGGAAGTAAACCGGTCAAGGTCCTATTCCTATAGGTGTAAAGTTATATGCAGATCAGTGTCCCAAGACACAGGAAGAAGAAGAGGACATGTCCCATGTTCAGTATGCCAGTGCAGTTGGCAGTTTGATGTATGCAATGGTCTGTATTAGACCGGACATTGCACATGAAGTGGGATTTTTGAGAAGGTATATGTCAAAACCAGGGAAGGAGAATTGGACATCAGTAAACATGGTCTTCAAGTATCTTCGTGGCACTACCAGTTATGGATTGTGCTACCAAGGAAGAACAAGATTAGATAGAGTGGTGGACATGCATGGTTTTGTTGATGCAGACTGGGCTGGAAATATGGATCACAAAATATCTACAAGTGGGTATGTGTTTAAACTATTTGGAGGAGAAATCAGTTGGATGAGAAAAATATAGGTTGTAGTGGCACTCTCAACTAAAAAAGTTGAATACATGGCAGCCACTCATGCAAGAAAGGAAGCAGTATGGTTATAGAGATTGTGTTTAGGTATTGGGTTGGTACAACAAGCAATGGGATTATATTGTGACAGTCAGAGTGCAATCTTCCTGGAAAAGAACCCAAATTATCATTCTAAGACAAAGCATATGATGTTTAGTATCACTTTGTGAGAGACATGGTTGAATAAAATAAGGTGTTGTTGGAAAAGGTTGACACTTTGAAGAATGGTGCAGATTCATTGACAAAGTCTTTGAGCACAAAAAATTTCTCCTGGTATAGAGTAACAATGGGCATTGTTGCACTGGATTGTTGACTATATAATCTCGTGGGCCACTACATGCAAATAAAACAACAAGTGGGAACCAATCTTCCTGAGTTCTTTTCTCCGATTTTACATTTTTGGGAGTCAAACGTAAGAGTGTATCCTTGATCACATATTTTGTTGAAACTGAGGATATTATGCTTCAGATATTCAACCAATAGGAATTTTCCTGCTTTTACGTTTTCACTTCCAAGATTTATAGTTCTTTTTCTAAGTATTTTGGTAGATGAGTCATCTCCAAATGCAACATTTCCACCCTTTTTCTTCAAGCCGAAAAATTTGCTTTGATATCTGGTCATATGAGATGAGAAATCACTGTTTATGAACCATTCATCTTCGTATTTTACATTTTCACTTCCAAGATTTACAGTTCCTTTTCCAAGTATTTTGGTAGATGAGCCATATCCAAATGCAACATTTCCACCCTTTTTCTTCAAGCTGACAAATTTTCTTTGATCTCCAGTCATATGAGATGAGAACTCACTGTCTATGAACCATTCATCTTTGTCTTTGCATTCTTTAGCGACCAATGCTATTCTAAAGTTTTCATTGTGTTGAATTTATTTCCTTTTCCATGTTTTAGTTGGTATAGGGACATTTGGCATAGGATTATGTTCCTTCATCTCTCTACAATCTAGTTCTTTGTGACCAAGATTATTTCACTTGTAGCATACAATATTTTGATCCATTAATGGGTCAAATGGATTATAATTTATGTTTACAGGTATTTGAACATTTCCATATCTACTATTTGCACCATTCATGTATATTGCCTAGTTATTCCTTTCATTGATTCTACAATTGATTGCCTTGTGTACAAAATTTCCACAAGTATAACAATGTCCAAAAAAGAAATTTTGGTACCTGGGAGTAAGTGATGTTCTTTGTGATGTGGTCTATCTAGGTTCACAATCTATTCTTCTGTATTTTCCTTCATAATGATTTCTTTCATACTTGATGGGAGAGGATCTTCTTGATGTCTCATTCCTTCTGAATTCTAGTCTTCTATCTTGTTGTTCAACTTGCTCTGGAGTGTTGGTTTCATCCTTTTCATCTTCCTTCTCTTGTTTTGTTGTCTTCAAACTGTCATTGTGTCCTAGTCTTGTCTTGTCATTTGGAGATCTTTTACTGCTAAGGATCTCATTTAAATTTTCAGTGCTTTTTTTCGAACTTCTTCAACTTTTCTATTGTCAATAGTATATCCCCTTTTGTGTGATCCAATTCTGCTTTCAATTTCTCATAATCTTATAATTGTTCCTTCAATCTATCAATGGTCTTTTCAATCTTGTAATTCTCTTCTTCACAACTAATCAATTCACTTTTTAGTATTATGTTTGTGTTTCTAAGCTTGCTATTTTCAGTTTCAACATGCTTCAACTTTTCAAGACTGTCATCTTCTTGTTCACTTTCTACGTTGTCTTTGTATCCCCAAAATGAATCAAGGTTGGTTTCTTCATCTGAATCTTCTTTAGAAATTATTTCTCCTTATTTAGAACTCTTGTGATCATCATCCTGGGTTTCTTGGGTTATGAAGAGGACTTCTCCTCCATCATTATATTCTTCATCACTCTCATATGAGGAGATGTCATCATCCTTGGAGTAGAAGCTCTTTTTATTGTTGAGACTTATCTTTTTATAGTATCATTTTTCAGCAATATGTCTTATTCTACCACAATTAAAGAATTTGAGAGAAGACTTACCTTTGCATCTACCAGTTCCCTTCTGGAGCCTTCCAATATTTCTTCATCAAGGTCGTTATCCTTGTATTTTGTCTTATTTATGGATTTAAAGGCCGCTTCATTGTTTGGTTGGTCACTTTCAGTACCTGTTCTCGTTTCATATGCTATAAGAGACCCATGTAATTCATCCATTGTTGTTTTGGTCAAGTCCCTGGTTTCTTCAATGGTGGAGACCCTAGCATCATACTTCAAGAGAAGTGATCTCAACACTTTTTGTCCAACCAAGGATTCATTGAGATATTCACCTAATCATCTGATAGCATTAACAACTTCATCAACTCTAAGAAAATAGGTTGCAATATCTTCCTTTTAATCTATCTTCAAATTTTCAAATTCTACTCTATGTCGTTGAAGCTTGACCTACTTAAATTTTGGATCACCTTTGTAGATACTCTTGAGTTTTTCACATACCTCTTTAGCAGTGCTACATCCCATCACTTTGCTAGTAATGGTTGGTGCCAATGATCCTAGAATAACATGTCTAGATTTTGAATTACAACTCATAAGCTTCTTCTCATTTGGATCGTTTGGAGCATTCTTTGGGATTACATAGCCATTTACAACTGAGTACCAAATGTCTACTCCCAAAGATATTAGGTAAGTTTTCACTCTATCACTCCAGTATGCATAATTGATTCCATCAAATCGTTGAATCCCATTTTGAATGTTCTCATGGTCATCCATCTCTTCTCAGTATTTTCCTTCCAGTGGTTAAACTGTTTTGAAGGAAACCTGCTCTGATACCAATTATTGGAAATAATGAGAAGGGGGTGAATCAGTATTTAAAGCAATCAGTATTTTTGAACTTGTACTTCAATCAGATCATGTATTCAATTTATATCCAATCAAAAATGAATATTCTCCAATGAACAACGAAGAATAGTATAAGAGATACACCAATACACTATGCACAGTATATAAGAAGTAATCATGTATTATTTCTCAAAGGAAGTAATGACTTCCAAAGGTAGCTGCAACTTCCAAATATAAAGGGAGGGATAAACCTCCAAAAGGAAGATACAATCCTCCAATTTTAAGAGAGGGTTGACCTATCCATCCTTTCCCCTTCCTTCCACCCAATAATATATGAGAGATAATAAAACTTTACATTAAATTATCACCATCAACCAACCATCACATAGAACCAGATAATTCTTCCTGAGACTTCTTGTTGTCCCTTGAACAAGTTTTGAAGTTACTTGGTCATATTTGACCATTTTTGGGACTTCGACAGCCTGTTGAAGATGGAGCTCCAGACGAAGCAGAGATCATGGGATCTCGGCCCACTTTTGGACCCCCTTTTTGGGGTTTGGGACAATGTAATTGGGAAGGTATGTTGGCCCGTGGGTTTACCCACGTTTAGACCCACTTTTGTAATGTATAAATAAACATCTAGGCATCTAGTAGAGTAAGATTGTATCTATGTGATGTAAGCTAAGTGCTAATAGACTATGTAAGTTATTTGTGCATGACTATAGAAGGTTTACAGAGATAAGTGCAAGTTGTTGTAGAAGTTACAGAAGGCTTTGTGTTGTAAGCGCAAGGAAGAAGGATCTAGCAAGATGTGCAGATCTTATGTCCTATGTGAGGAAGGGTTTTTGGTGGCTTTATGCTTGTAACCGATTGGAGACGCTAATAAAGAAGAAGAGTTGGTGAATGTAGCCCTAGGGAAGGGGGTGAACCATGTATATATGTGTGTTATTGTCTGTGCTTTGACTTGATTTGTTTATCTTTCCTTTGGCTAAGTGCTTTGATATATTTAGATAGGTCTACTTATGCTTTGTGCTTCATTAGATGTGTATGAATAGTAGATCTGATATGTATGAAGATGCTTAGTGCTGATCTATTGTATCTGATCTGTTTTTTTGTTGATAAGTGTAAATTACCTTAGATCTAAGTTTATACTGCGATGCTCTGTTATGTTTGCGAAGTATAATAAGGGTTGACTATTGATGAATGATTGATGCTAAGTGATTTGTAAGCGACATAATCACAAATATGTGTCCCAGTTAAGGTTGCAGACACCTGAGTCTTGCAACCACCCCTGCATCTACCTCGGGTGAGACTTCATCTGCTTCGCAAGTGTTTCTGAAAGGGCCGGTAGTTAGGGTTTTGTTGGTGCGTTTTTGTAGCATTGAACCTCGGGTCTTCCCATCTGCCAACAAATGGTTCCATTGCTGGGACCTAAAACTGTGATTGTTGGGAACTGAGGAAGAGGAAGATTTGTGCAAAGATTCGTCCTAAAATTGTGGAAGCTCTGTGCGAGGATCTGTGCCCTAGCGCGTAGTATTCCACTTGATCTGAAAATATTTGTGCTAAAGAAAGAAGGCCAGATATGAAGAAAAGAAGTGAGATATGAATGCTTTGTGCTCTAAGAAAGGTAAAATTAGAAGTTTCTGAAGAAAAGAAGGTCATATCTGCAGAAAAGAGATCAGATCTGTAGAAAAGAGGTAAGATCTGTAAGCTCAGTGCTCTAATAAAGGTAGGAATAGTTAAAAGTTTTTAGATCTGGAAGCTTTGTGCTCTGCAAAAGTAAAACAAGTGAAAATTTTTGTTTCTAAAGTATGGATCTAGTTATGTTTGATAGATTTTGTCCTAGCTTGAAAACTAGGGCACTGATAAATGAAAGAAGGTTTGATATGAGTAGATCTGATACGCATAATGATAGATATGTTATACCTATGCATAGAAAGAATGCTTGGACTAACAAATGGATGCAGGATCCTAGAAAGAATTTTTTGCAAGATAGCTACCATGATTCTTGTGCGCAGTAAAGAAGAGGTTGGGGATCATTTAAAAGAAAGCAAGGATTAACCCTATGTTACAGTTGCAGAAAACCAAGCCATCTAGCTAAGGAATGCCCTGGTGGAAGACCTAGTTGTATCTGTTGCAAAGCTTTGGACCATGAAGTATTGGACTGCCCTAGAATGATTGCTAAGCTTGAAAGAATGAATTTGAATGAAGAAAACCCTAAGGCAAATCCATAAATAGCCGAACCCCAGAAAGAATCCGAGAAGGTATTACTACAAATGAAAGACACCTTGAACGACCACCGACATTTTAGGTTATCAGAGTTCTTTAAAGAAAAAGAATGTTTCAAAGTAAGAATACGGGACTTCGACATTGACTGTGTTCTTGATGAAGAAACACCAGTGAACATTATGCCAGAGATAACTTGGGAATCTATAGGAAGGCCTGCTATGATCCCTTCATTAAGAGGAATAGGGATATTCAGAGGAAAAATAGTGAACCTATGTGGAAGGCTCACTCAGATACCTATGAATGCTAATGGAACATCGACAAAGGAAGATTTTGAGATTATCAAGTTTATTGAGGACAACGCCCCATTTACTATGTTACTTGGAAAACCTTGGATTGAGAGAGATCAAGCCAGAAAGAAGGAAGAAGAAAAGGATTTAGAAGAACAGAGACAAGAGTTAATAGATTCCATAACCAGAAGAATCACGCAGTTGATTCAAGAATGGGAGAATGAATCGAAGCTATTTGATACTTGGAGCCCAGATGTCAAAGTTGCAAGAGCACTAGAGGACTCACAAAAGATTGTAGTATCTATCTCCAATATAGAAGAAGTATTACCCCTGAGTCTTAGGAGAGAATCTCAGCAGCATAAAGTGACTATGTCCAAGGAAAATAAGAATCAGAATGGGAAGAGAATCACTGAGACAACGGACAGAACATGAGTTAATTACACCTCATACCCATTGCAAGCAGACCGTTGCTAATTTTCTTACTTAGTCCGCTGCACCATGCACCGAGAATACTTTTTTCTAACTAAGAATTTGAGCCCACAGCCTGAGATTATTTTTCACTGTGATCATCACCTTGTTCTCGTACCTTCCATTGTAGTCTCTGAATTTAGTTCAGACCCGATCTAATTGACCCTGAGCTTGTATGTCGTACGAGCTCAGTGCCGCAAAAAAATTAGTCGAAGAAGTTTTGATTGACTTAATGACTGAGAGAGTCATGTCAGAAAGAAGGATGTTTGCAGGTGTGCAAGCATCATCAATAGGAGGAGTCCAAGATTCTCCCTCAACTTCTCGTGGAGCAGGAACTTCCAGAACCATGGCAGAGACAAGAACAAAGCATAGAGAAGACATTGTGAATGTTAAGCTCATTCCGTGCATTCTACCGGCTTACCTACGACCTCTCAGTGGCGCCATCAACCATGATAGTGTCCCTCGAGACTTCGCATATACTTTGATCACTGCGTACCTTCCCAAAGGGGTGTGCATAGTTCGTGCCGACCAAGATAAGATCGCAGTAATGAATTTTAGTGACTTCAACCTTGGCGATCGGAAGGCATACAACATGCTCACCCTGCACAAGTATCTAACCAGGACTAAAGGAAATAATTCTAAGATCATCCCACAGTCATGGACCCAGAACCTTGCACAGCCCACACTGCTCAACGTGATGAAGATTTCAAACTTCGAACGACATCAGAAGGTGAATGCATGTGTAAATTTACTCCTGTTGTGCTATCACAACGAATACCTATGGCTGAACCGACACATCATTTTGGATATGACCTTGATCAATCAGATCACAAGGCTTAGTATGCAAGGCCCTCACCCACAGGATTTCTACCCTGGAAAGACCTCAGACCGAGCATTAGTGTAGAGAATTAAAGAAACTTATGACGATGTCGATAAGGGCACGCGACGCTACAAGGTAGCCTCTATCTAGAGTGGCGCGGTGCGCCTTTCCTGTCAGCTGATTGCGGGAAAGCTAGTTCGTAAGAATAGACCAGTTCAGGTGACTAGATTCATGGTCGACCTCACAGGGAAGTGCACAGAGGGAATACAGATGAACTAGGTGCAGTACCTTGTCAATCAACTAGAGCTTGATTGTAGAGAAGCACAAGACCAAGGGTAAGAGTTCCACTTTAGTTGGATTCTCATACTGATCACTTTCATTGCCTGGGAGCTACCAGAAGGTGCCACTTTCCTGGATATCAATCCCTTTGAACCACTGGCCATGATGTTCTGTATGCTGTGGTACTCCAGCGACATGAACAAGAAGTGGCAGTCCAATGTTGTCTTCCACGCCTATTACAACCAGTTGAAGATCGCAATCTAGTATGCACCGTGCATCACCCCGAACACACTTTACAAGTTTAGACCCTTGATGAAATTCAACACGGACCTCCACTTCACCTATATTACAGTGCACGTTGATGAGCATAAACAAAAACTCCAGTCATATTACAAGTTGATAGAAGATGACTTGGATGAGATTACCAAGGAATGGTCGGTGGACCTCCTTTTTCCAGTGGACCCCGTAGAGATGTCCGATGTGGATAGCCTTGAAACTATGTTGGACACACCTGGACCAAGAAAGATGAAGAAAGATGAAGAAGTGAATGATGTCCATAGCACATTGGAAAAGACCTCTTCAATCTCACCTGAGAAGGGAGATGATGGTGGAGAGATAGGTGGCACAGAAGGCAAGAAAAACAAAGGCGAATTTACTCTGCCTAGAGAGGAGGAGGATGCATCCAAGAAAAGGAAGGTTACCCCACCAAAGCCTTCATCCTGAAAGAAATCTAAAGCCACCAGGAGTACGTTTAAGACTACCCTCACCCCAGACGACTTCGACTTCTTAGTTGCTGCGTTGAATGACGCTTCACTCGAGATCGCAGAAAATCAAGAAGCGAAGAAGGAAGAAGTATTCAGCCGAATCAAGGGTGAACTTCAAGAGGTGCAACAGACTCTACAATCTAGCCGCACAGTTTCTATTGCACCCTTGACAAGTGGAACAGAAGAACCAGGAGATGAGCCAATCCAATTGCACCAAATCATTGATAAAGTTGAAGCTTGCCTTCGACGAGCTCAAGAAGAGACAACACAAGCCACCCAAGATTTGGCGCAGGCACAGGAATATATGATAGAACAATGCAATAATGCAGAACGCGAAAAACTAGCTCTTCAAGCAAAGTGGGAGGAAGGGAAAACAACGCTACAACAAGACAAGGAATAGTTGCTTGCAGAGAAACTCAAAGTACAGGAACGGGTTCACAAAGAACTTCGCTTTGTGATAGTCATTGAAGTCCAGATAGAAGAACGGGTTCCACAGCAGGTGGCACAATTGGAAGGAGTGATCCAGCAGCGCATCGTAGACCTGGAACTTTGCACTGTGCCTGAGACTCCTCAAGAAATAAGAGATCTAAGAGAGGCAACTGCCTACCGCACAGTTGGAATATTGAAAGCCTTTTCCTTAGAATACAAGAAACTAAGCTCCAGAAGTGCTCAGACATATGAAAACCTCACAGAAAATACATAGTTACAGGCATTAGAGTTGCAACTCCAACACGCAAAGTAGTAGGCAGACACGTTACAAGCACAGTTGAAGGCCTTGTCACCAGTTGAGAGAATGAAGAGGTTTCCAGAGCAATGCATGGCCCAACAGAAGGTACACATGCTTCAGAGTAAAGTAATGGAAGTCTCTCAACGACTTCAACCAGTGCAAGAAAAGGCATGCCAAATGTTCACCAAAGTTGAAAACCGAGTAGAACTTGAACAGGTTGTGAGTACAGCAGAACAGTGCCTAGAGGGACCAGTCAATGATGCACTCATCCAAGAGTTCATTGAGCAAGAGGCAGTCACACTAGAGCAAGTCAAAGCAGCTCGAGCTAAGCATTCGAGGTGGAATTTCTCAGACCAGAGTGACTCGGGACGAGTCACATGTGAGTGTTGAGGGCCTGTTGGCCCTTGACCAAGTTTTGAAGTTACTTGGTCATATTTGACCATTTTTGGGACTTCGACAGCCTGTCAAAGATGGAGCGCCAGACGAAGCAAATATCACAGGATCTATGCCAACTTTTGGACCCCCTTTTTGGGTTTTGGGACAATGTGATGGGAAAGGGATGTCGGCCCGTGGGTTTACCCATGTTTAGGCCCACTTTTGTAATGTATAAATAAACATCTAGGCATCTAGTAGAGTAGGATTGTATCTATGTGATGTAAGATAAGTGCTAATAGACTATGTAAGTGATATGTGCATGATTGTAGAAGGTTTATAGAGCTAAGTGCAAGTTGTTGTAGAAGTTATAGAAGGCTTTGTGTTGTAAGCGCAAGGAAGAAGGATCTAGCGAGCTACGCAGATATTTTGTCCTATGCGAGGAAGGTTTTTTGGTGGCTTTGTGCCTATAACCGATTGGAGATGTTAATAAAGAAGAAGAGTTGGTGGACGTAGCCCTAGGGAAGGGGGTGAACCATGTATATCTATGTGTTATTCTCTATGATTTGACTTGATGTGTTTATCTCTGATTTGGCTAAGTGCTTTGATATATTTAGATAGTTATACTTATGCTTTGTGCTTCATTAGATGTGTATGAATAGTAGATCTGATATGTATGAAGATGCTTCGTGTTGATCTACTGTATCTGATTTATTTTGTTGTTGCTAAGTGTTAAATTACTTTAGATCTAAGTGAATATTGCGGTGCTCTGTGTTGTCTGTGGAGTATAATAAGGGTTGAATATTGATGAATTATTGATGCTAGGTTCTTTGTAAGCGATATAATCATATATATGTGTCCCAACTAAGGTTGCAGACACTTGATTCTTGTAACCACCCTTGCCTCTACCTCGGGTGAGACTTCATCTGCTTCGCAAGTGTTGTCGAAAGGGCCAGTAGTTAGGGTTTTGTTGGTGCGTTGTTGTAGCGTTGAACCCTGGGTCTGCCCCTGTTCCAACAAATGGTTCCATTGTCGAGACTTGAAACTGTGATTGTTAGGAACTGACGAAGAGGAAGATTTGTGCAAAGATTCATCCTGAAACTATGGAATCTCTGTGCGAGGATCTGTGCCCTAGTGCGCAGTATTCCACTTGATCTGAAAAGATCTGTGCTAAAGAAAGAAGGCTAGATCTGAATAAAAGAAGTGAGATCTGAACACATTGTGCTCTAAGAAAGGTAAAAGTAGAAGTTTATGAAGAAAAGAAGGTCGGATTTGTAGAAAAGAGGTAAGATCTGCATAAAAGAGGTAAGATATGTAAGCTCAGTCCTCTAATAAAGGTAATAATAGTTAAAAAAAATTAGATCTGGAAGCTTTGTGCTCTGCAAAAGTAAAACAAGTGAAAATTTTTGTTTCTAAAGTATGGATCTAGGTATGTTTGATAGATTATGTCCTATCTTGAAAACAAGGGCACTAATAGATGAAAGAAGCTTTGATATGAGTAGATATGATAAGCATAATGATAGATATGTTATACCTATGCATAGAAAGAATGATTGGACTAACAAATGGATGCAGGATCCTAGAAATATTTTTTTGTAGGCTAGCTACCATGATTCTGGTGCACGGTACAGAAGAGGTTGGGGATCATTTAAAAGAAAGTGAGGATTAAACCTATGTTACAGTTGCATAAAACCAGGCCATCTATCTAAGGAATGCCCTGGTGGAAGACCTAGTTGTCTCTATTGCAAAGCTTTGGACCATGAAGTATTGGACTTCCCTAGAATGATTGCTAAGCTTGAAAGAATGAATTTGAATGAAGAAAACCCTAAGGAATCTCTAGAAATAGTCGAACCCCAGAAAGAATCCGAGAAGGTATTACTACAAATGAAAGACACCTTGAATGACCACTGACATTTTAGGTTATCAGATGTCTTTAAAGAAAAAGAATGCATCAAAGTATGAATAGGGGACTTCGACATTGACTGTGTTCTTGATGAAGAAACACCAATGAACATTATGTCAGAGAGAACTGTGGAAGCTCTAGGAAGGCCTGCTATGATCCCTTCATTAAGAGGAATAGGGCTATTCAGAGGAAAACTGGTGAACCTATGTGGAAGGCTCACTCAGATACCTATGAATGCTAATGGAACTTCGACAGAGGAAGATTTTGAGATTATCAAGTTTATTGAGGACAACACCCCATTTACTATGTTACTTGGAAAACCTTGGATTGAGAGAGATCAAGCCACAAATAAGGAAGAAGAAAAGGTTTTAGAACAACAGAGACAAGAGTTAACAGATTCCATGACCAGAAGGATCACGCAGCTGATTGAAGAACATGAGAAAAAATCGAAGCTATTTGAAACCCGGAGCCCAGATGTCAAAGTTGCAAGAGCACTAGAGGACTCATAGAAGATTGCAGTATCTATCTCAAATATAGAAGAAGTATTACCCCTGAGTCTTAGGAAATAATCTCAGCAGTGTGAAGTGACTATGTCCAAGGAAAATAAGAATCATAATGGGAAGAGAATCACTGAGACAAATCTCACTGGAAAGAAGACTAGGAAGCTAAGTAAAAAGAGAGCTAAGATCGATAGGCTACAGAATATTCCAAAGGGAACCTCACAGAATGGAAAACTTACAGAAATTGAACTTTGTCGAGATATCAGACCAGCGACATAGGTCACTTCGCCGAGGTGAAGAAATATAGTCGTTGGAAGCCGATATAACCATTCGAATTCCGCTCTAAATGGGTTGAAAAGCATTGATGGTTCGCCACTAGACCATCAGACCACGCCATAATGGAAAGAACATGAGTTAATGATGCCTCATACCCATTGCAAGCATAATGTTGCTAATTTTATTACTTATTCCGTCACGCCACGCACCGAGAATACTTTTTTCTAACTAAGAATTTGAGCCCACCGCCTGAGATTATTTTTCACTGTGATCATCGCCTTTTTCCCATACCCTCCAATGCAGTCTCTTAATTCAGTTCACACCCAATCTAATTGACCCCAAGATTGTATGTCGAACGATCTCAACGCTGCAGAGAAAGTAATTGAAGAAGTTTTGATTGACTTAATGATTGAGAGAGTCATGTCAGAAAGAAGGATATCTGCAGGTGTGCAAACATAATCAATGGGAGGAGTCCAAGCTTCTCCCTCAATTTCTCATGGAGCAGGAACTTCCAGAACCATGACAGAGACAAGAACAAATCATAGAGACAACATTGCGAAGGCCAAGCTTATTCTTCACATTCTACCGGATTACCTACCACCTCTCAGTGGCACCATCAACTGTGATAGTGTCCCTCGAGACTTCGATTATACTTTGATCACCGCGTACCTTCCGAAAGGGGTGCGCGCAGTTCGTTCTGACCAAGATAAGCTCACAACATTGAAGTTTAGTGACTTCAACCTTGATGACCGAAAGTCTTACATCATTCTTTTCCTGTACAAGTATCTAACCAGGACTAAAGGCAATAATTCCAAGATCATCCCGCAGTCATGGACCCAGAACCTCACACAGTCCACACTACTCAACGTGATGAAGATTCTGCACTTCGAATGACATCAGGAGATGAATGCATGTGTAAATTTACTACTGTCATGATATCACAGTGGATACCTATGGTTGAACCAACGCATCATTGTGGATCTGACCTTGATCAATCAGATCACATGGCTTAGTATGCAAGGCCCTCGCCCACAAGAGTTCTACCCTGGAAAGACCTCAGACTGAGCATTAGCACAGAGAATTAAAGAAACTTATGGCGATGTCGAGAAGGGAACACGAGGCTACAAGGTAGCCTCTATCCAGAGTGGCACAATGCACCTTTCCTTTCATCTGATCGTGGGCAATCTAGTTCGTAATAGTAGACCAACTCAAGTGACCGGATTCATGGTCGACCTCGCAGGGAAGTGCACAGAGGGACTACAGATGAACTAGGCATAGTACCTTGTCAATCAACTAGAGCTTGATTGCAGAGAAGAGAAATACCAAGGGTATGAGTTCCACTTTAGTTGACTTCTCATATTGATTTCTTTCATTACCTGGGAGCTACCAGAAGGCACCACTTTCCTAGATATCGAACCCTTCAAACCATTGGCCGCAAATTTCTGTATGTTGTGGTACTCCAGCGACATGAAAAAGCAGTGGTAGTCCAATGTCATCATCCACACCTATTACAACCAGTTGAAGATCACAATCCAGTCTACACCATGCATCACCCCAAACATACTTTACAGGTTTAGACCCTTGATGAAATTTAGTGCGGACCACCACTTCACCTATATTACAGCACGCGTTGATGAGCATAAACAATAGCTCCAGTCATATTACAAGTTGACAGAAGATGAATTGGAGGAGATTACCAAGGAATGGTCGGCGGACCTCCTTGTTCCAGTGGACCCCATAGAGATGCCCGATGTGGATATCCCTGAAACTATGCCGGACACACCTAGACCAAGCAAGATGAAGAAATATGACGAAGTGCATGATGTCCATAGCACATTAGCGAAGACCTCTTCAATCTCACCTGATTAAGGAGATGATGGTGGAGAGATAGGTGGCAGAGAAGTCGAGCAAAACAAAGGCAAAGTTACTCCACCTAGAGAGGAGGAGGATCCATCTAAGAAAAGGAAGGTTTCCCCACCAAATCCTTCATCCCAGAAGAAATCTAAAGCCACAAGAACTACGTTTAAGACTACCCTCACCCCTGACGACTTCGACTTCTTAGTCGTTTCATTTAATGACACTTCACTGGAGATCGTAGAAAAGAAAGAAGCAAAGAAGGAGGAAGTATTCAACTGAATCAAGGGTGAACTTCAAGAGGTACAGTAGGCACTACAATCTAGCTGCACAATTTTTATTGAGCCCTCGACAAGTGGAAGAGAAGAACCAGGAGATGAGCCAGCCCAATTGCACCAGATCGTCGATAAAGTTGAAGCTCGCCTTCAATGAGCTCAGGAAGAGATGGCACAAGCCACCCAAGATTTAGTGCAGCCACAGGAAGACATGCTAGAACAATGCAGTAATGAAGAACTAGAAAAACTAGCTCTTCAAGCAAAGTGGGAGGAAGAGAAAGTAGCGCTATAGCAAGACAAGGAACAATTGTTCGCAGAGCAAATCGAAGTATAGGAATGGGTTCACAAAGCACTTTTTTTTGTGACAGTCATCGAAGTCCAGATAGAAGAATGGGTTCCATAGTAGGTGGCACAACTAGAAGGAGTGATCCAGTAGCTTCAACAACACATCACAGACCTAGAACTTCGTACAGTTCCCGAGACTCCTCAAGAAATAAGAGATCTAAGAGAGGAAACTGCCCACAGCGCAGTTGGTAGATTGAAAGCCTTTTCCTTGGAATACAAGCAGCTAAGCTCCAAAAGCACTCAAATGTATGAAAACCTCACAAAAAATCTAGATTTACAGGCGTTAGAGTCGCAGCTCCAACACACAAAGCAGGAGGCAGACACGTTACAAGCAAAGTTGAAGGCCTTGTCACCAGTTGAGAGAATGAAGAGGTTTCCAGAGCAACACATGACCCAACAGAAGGTACACATGCTTCAGAGTAAAGTAATGGAAGTCTCTCAATGAATTCAACCAGTGAAAGAAAAGGCATGCCAACTATTCACCGAAGTTGAAAACCAAGGATTAGAACTTGAACAGGTTGTGAGTACAACAGAACAATGCCTAGAGGGACTAGTCAATGATGCACTCATCCAGGAGTTTACTGAGAAAGAGGAAGTCACACTATAGTAATTCGAAGCAGCTCAAGCCAAGCTCGAGGCATTCGAGGTGGAATTTCTCATACCAGAGTGACTCGGGATGAGTCACAGGTGAGTGTTGGGGGAATGTTGGCCCTTGACCAAGTTTTGAAGTTACTTGGTCATATTTGACCGTTTTTGGGACTTCGACAGCCTTTCGAAGATGGAGTGCCAGAAGAAGTAGATATCATAGGATCTCGGACCACTTTTGGACCCCCTTTTTTGGTTTTGGGACAATATAATGGGAAAGGGATGTCGGCCCGTGGGTTTACCCACGTTTAGGACCACTTTTGTAATGTATAAATAAACATCTAGGCATCTAGTAGAGTAGGATTGTATCCATGTGATGTAAGCTAAGTGATAATAGACTATGTAAGTGCTTTGTGCATGACTGTAGAAGGTTTACAGATCTAAGTGCAAGTTGTTGTAGAAGTTATAGAAGGCTTTGTGTTGTAAGCGCAAGGAAGAAGGATCTAGCGAGTTGCACAAATCTTCTGTCCTATGCAAGGAAGGGTTTTTGGTGGCTTTGTGCCTGTAACCGATTGGAGACGCTAATAAAGAAGAAGAGTTGGTGTACGTAGCCCAGGGAAGGGGGTGAACCACGTATAGCTATGTGTTATGCTATGTGCTTTGACTTTATGCGTTTATCTTTGCTTTGGCTAAGTTCTTTGATATATTTAGATATGTCTACTTATGCTTTGTGCTTCATTAGATGTGTATGAATAGTAGATATGATATGTATGAAGATGCTTAGTGATGATCTACTGTATCTGGTCTTTTTTTATGTTGTTAAGTGCTAAATTACCTTAGATCTAAGTGAATATTGCGATGCTCTATGTTGTCTGCGAAGTATAATAAGGGTTGAAAATTGATGAATGATTGATGCTAAGTTCTCTGTAAGTGATATAATCACATATCCGTGTCCCAGCTAAGGTTGCAGACACCTGATTCTTGCAACCACCCCTGCCTCTACCACGGGTGAGACTTCATCTGCTTTGCAGGTGTTTTCAAAAGGGTCGGTAGTTAGGGTTTTGTTGGTGCATTGTTGTAGCGTTGAATCCCAGGTCTGCCCCTGTGCCAACACTTCTTCAAATTCTGAAATTCTTCACTTCTTGTAATACTCTGATCCTGTAGATAATATTACTCAATGTATTCTCTGAAACTCCTCCAAGTTTCACTACTTGAATCCTCCCAGAAAAGTAGTTATAGAGAAAATGGTAGACCTTATTCAATTCTAGTTTATTCAGGAGAGAGAAATTTTACAGCATGCCCCAAGCTCAATATTTACTATCAGATTCTAAAGTTCGTACACAAGAAACTATACCCTGTACTCTTTCCAATGAAATTTGTCTCACTTCATTTCGATTATCTATGAATACGTTATGATTGTGTTACCTGGAACACATGTTTATGACTAGATTTAGAACTAGTCAAAAACTCTATCTTCCACAGAGTGTATCTCCAAAATTGTAGCGAATAAAGAAATGAAATTTTTACCATAGGTACCTAGATATGTCTTCTCAATATCCTCCAAATTTCACCACCTAAATCGTTCTAGAAACAACGTTATAGCGAAAATGGTAAGATGACCTGTAAATAACATACCTTAGAACACATCACCAAATGAATTCATCCTCCCTTGAAATTCGGCCTTCTTTACTTCAGATTTCCTCATAAATTTGACTTATATCTCCTTGTTCATTAATAAACTTGTGTGTTTTGAAAAATGAATGTATAATGAGATGTATTTATACCCTTTATGTCACTTCCTTTTAACATTAGGGACGACATGTAGTTTCTTCTTCAATTCACATTGTCATCTTCAAACATTCATTTCTCCTCAATCATGAGGATCCACGTGGCGTGCCACATACCACAGGAAGCAAAATGACTTATATTATCCATCCATGGGTTTTGTATATACATGTTTAATTTCCTTCATGTCTATCTACTTCGATCAACCGTGGGGTACAAAATCCAATGGCTAGGGTTGACATCAATGACTACAACCAATGACTAGGGTTGACATCAATGACTACAACCCATGACTAGGGTTGACATCAATGACAACAACCAATATTCCAACATCGAGATGGAAAAGTATTTTTTGTGCCCAGATGATCTAGATTTAGATCAACAATGGTTCTTGGAGTTAGGGAGGGAAACCTATATAGGCTAAGGGGAAAACCTATGCGAGTTGTGGCCAGTAGGAGCAGAGAGATAGATGAGGAGGAGAAGGTAGCTCCACCAGTGATGAGGCAGGTGGCCCCACCACTAGTGTCGATTAAGAGGGATCCAAAGTTCAAAGGTAATAAACCCTCATGATCCAGTAGGGAGGAGTAGCCTCCCAGTACTGTTCATAGGATATTAGACTTTAGAGGAGGTTAATAGGTTCATATGGAGAAGATGGCTCCATAGATTGTAAAAACTTAGAGCGATTCATGTTTCAGAGGGAGCATGTTGAATCAGAGGGAGCCCAATCTCAGAGAGAGTCAGTTGGCTCAGAGGGAGAGTCAACCATTCAAAGAGAGTTCCTCCTTAGGTTCAGATGGGAGAGATACATCTTACATGATTTCCAAACAATTGTCTTGGGTTGAGGAGGCCATATAGGAGGTTCAAAGTCAGGAGGATTCTAAGGAATGTGAGACCTCCAGGGAGGATCCATTTGTTTCAATAAGTTTTTCTACAACGATAGAGGAGGAAATTGGTCAGGAGGACTAGAGAGTGGAATTTGCCTCGGTCACAGAGGGAGCAATCAGTGAGGTAGATTAGAGAATAGGATTTTCTTCAGTGACAGAGGGAGAAACCAGTCAGAAGTATTGGAGTGCAAATGTATTATATCTA
Source organism: Picea engelmannii (assembly GCA_009831015.1). Taxonomy (NCBI): domain Eukaryota; kingdom Viridiplantae; phylum Streptophyta; class Pinopsida; order Pinales; family Pinaceae; genus Picea; species Picea engelmannii. Next base: position 84,284 of record ML799667.1, read on the forward strand.
GTGCAAGAGGCAAAGTTACTTCCATTGTGAGAGATAGAGGTCCATCCAAATGATGGTGGATGGGATACCTCCCTCACTAAGAGAGAGTGTTGATCTTTTTTTAAGCTTCAGGAGGTAGTCCCACTATAGGCCAAGGTTTCAGGCATGTGGGAATTTCTATTGGCACCAAATTATCCTTTCGTTTAAGTGAAATAAACCTAGAAATGAGGCTAGGGCCTCATGAGAAAGTTGATTGGCTTTGTGGAATTGTAAAGGGGTTTCACACCCACAAAGAATATCAAAATATTATAATTAATTGTTGAGTTTAGAACAGGTGCCTAAACTCACTCATAAGACTTGTATATAAAGGAGATATTTCATTATGACGTTCGATCATTGTGAATGATGAAGTTATCATAAGTGAGAGTGCACTTGTGCTAGGAGCTTGAAAATTTTAGCAAGGGAAATTTTGCAATTGTGGAAAATATGGCCTAGGGTTTGGAGGTGATTTTTGTTTCTATTTTTTTCCAAGCAAGGCAACTTTCCAACCAAGAGATGCACACGTGTGAGGGAGAGGAAGAGAAACGATGCATGTGTGAGAAAAAACTCAGTCGCATGTGTGAGGAGAGGCTACACATGTGGAAAAACCACATGTGTGAGCAGGTATAGTACGAACATGACATACTATATGGATTGACCCGTACGTGTGAGGTGATAGGAAATATATCATCATGTTTGAAGGTGGCCTCAGATCTGCAAGTGTGAATTGATAGGCGGGTACAACAGTCCGTACTGCTGATGTCAACAAGGGTACAAGTGGTTGCAGTAAATTTGTAGGCAGAGGTGATTTTTTGCGTATTTTTCTGAGTTTGTATTTACTTATTTTTCTGGTTATTGAGAGGACAGGGTTGTCCTCATTTTTTTATTGTTGAAGGACAAGGTTGTCCTCAATTTCTTGGTGAAATTGTATTGACTAGGAGGGCTAGTTTTCCCTCAAAATTTTGAATTTGACAAGGTTTACAGAAAATAAATTTTTTGTCTCTTTTATGTTGATGATTCATATTTGATCTTATTTTTTCTGCTACATATAATTTCAGTCAATAATGTGCAAACATTTCCAGTGACAACAACTAGGGTGTTACTATTTACTCACTAGGAAGTAATTTTTAGATGTGAAAATTAGTCACATAGAGTTGCATGTGAAAATTAAAGCTGCTAGAGTTTGGGAAAAATCATAAGTATTCTTTAACCCCCAACCTACAAACTCCTTGGAGAGAGATAACTTATTCCAGTTGACCAGAAGAATTCCTCTCGTATGGAGATAACCTTACCATAAACATTGGAAACTTTCATTCCTAATATTTAAAAAGATCCCTTTAGGGACTGCAACTATGGACGTCCATATACTAGAATGCTTTCAATGACAAATTTTAGTAAAACAAGTCCACCCCCCAGAAATCAATCTATTGAACCATACAGATATGTGTTTTTCTACCTTATTTATCATCCAAATCCAATCTTCAAACCTATAATTGTTAGGTTTCAAATGAAACCCTAAATATTTAAACCCATTGACCAAATCCTTCACCTAAAATGTGGAGCTAATCAAAATTGCTTGCTTAAATCTGACTGGAATAAAGCTTAAATATAGAAAATATTTTTCTTGGTTTACTATCATTCCTATGGAATTGAAATATCGGTCTAAAACCGTTTTAATCTCCAAAATATATTTTTATTCTCCCCTGGAAAAACATAAAATGTCATCAACGAATAGAACATGGTAAATGGTTTCTTGAGAAACTTGTATGCCTTGAATTGACCCTAATCTTCTCGCCTCCTAGATAATATTAATTAGCACGTATTCAATAATTAGAAATAAAAAGAAGGATATTTGAAATCCATTTCTCATCCCGCGAGATGCCCTAAAAAAACCTAGAAGGAGAGTCATTGATAAGAACTACAAAGGACACAGATTGGATGCAATCCATTAACTAATTTACCATGGGAAGGGCCATTCCCATTTTAAGAAACACTAACTAGAGGAAGTTCCAACTTAAATGGTCAAATTCTTTGGAAAGGTCCATATTAATAACTTCCACTGGTTGGATAGATGTTTTGGCCAAAATGAATGGCTTCCAGGTCTACTTTAACCGCGTCGTGAATTTTCCTATGTTGGAGGAAACTAAATTGCTCTTCCAATATGATATCGGAAAGAAAGGGATTTATCCTCCTAGCAATGAATTTTGTTATGATTTTTTATATAATGTTATAGAACTATATCGACCAATAGTCCGCAATATTAACCTTGTCTTTCCTTTTCAGGATTAGAACAATAAATGTGGAATTAAAATATCCTATCATTTTGCCAGAGCTCTAAGATTCCTTCACTACTTTGAGAAAATCGCCTTTAATAATATCATAGAAACCTACATAAAATTAAAAAATGAGTCCATTTGGTATGGGGATTTTATTGTTTTGCATCGAGAAAAGAGCCACCTAAACCTTCACTTCAAAGACCTCCTCACACAAGGAGTGGTTCATTTCCTCTTAAAAAGAAACAAGAAATTTGGATATGACTTGAATAATTTCGTGTATGGGGCATCCTCTTGGTTACTGGAACAAAGATTGAAAAAAACATGTCCCCTCCTCTGACTTCTCCTTAAAAGTAAGAGCCTTGGAGCCATCCTCAGATTGGATCTCCCATCTCATATTGATATGTTTACATAAGATATCATATTGATGAAAGAATTTTGAATTATTGTCTCCTACATTTAGCTTTAGATCTCTACTTTTTAGTCTCCAAGTCTCTCATAGCTTTGGATTCCTTCAATTGTATAATTTTTGTATCATCAAGGGAGCCCCCATACATAGCCCGATAGATCCTAGAGATGACTTCCTTTACCTCCCTTAACAATTGATGATATTTTTCCATGTATAACTTAAGCCATTTCTTGGTGACTTGTTTAATTTGAGTCACGTTTTGAGAAAATTGATTCATATACGAGGATAATGTCTCTTGGGATAGGTCAACCCAATTCTTGGTCACCAGAGCACAATAATCATCCTCTTCCAACCAAATTGGGTTGGATTTGAGCAGAGGGAATCTCCTCCCTAAAAGACATCAAGAGAAGCACTAGCCTATGATCTGATTGACCACGTTTAGAAACCCAGGATTTCCAAACAAACTACCTTCCCATTAGTCGTTCAGAGACCAAAAACCTATCCAACCTTTTTACCATTGTATCTTCATTGGAATGAAAATTCCTCGAAGTTGGTACCTGTTTGATGGTCTCGACGTCTACTAATTGAATTTTTTCAAGGAATGATAAAAAATAACTGCTCTGAAGATATTGACGGGGAAAATCCCCCCATACTTCTCTGAAAGAGGTTTTGAAAATTCAATCTCCTCCCACCACCAAATTGCAATCATTGAAAACTTTAGAGTCTTCCAAATTCTTCCAAAATGGGATTATGTCTCTATATGACCCATATATATTGACCACCTTGAAGTTGTAACTTGTGTCCTTGACTTCCAGATTAACTGAGATAGCGGACTGATACGATGAGGATGAGGTGGATAAACAATCTGGACTCCAGCCAGTGATTAATCCTTGTGAATGACCCACACAGCCTAAGTCAATTTTCAAAGAAATCACCATATAATTGAGTTCATACATATGGAGGAGAGATAAAGGCACACATGCATGAGATATGTTCCTTCCTTCTCTTAAGCATGGAAAAATAAAAAATTTCATGAGAGAAAATAAATTGTTTCATGCGTGAGTTGTCCTCCACTATTGTAACTAAACTTTCCACTAGTATAACTGAACTCCTAATTGAAGTCAAACTAAATAGGGAGGTGCCACTATTTTTCAGGAGGTGCCCTATTTTTTAGGAAATATTCTTTAGAGAGAATATTCCATCTTTGGATAGAACCCTCAACCTTAGACTATAAAACTTAGGAATATTAATAATTAGGTGAGTGAGGTGAGTGTGTAATATCTCCAACACCCCCCTGAACACTATTATGGTATAAATAAAGAATGGGTCCCGAAAACAAGGCAATGTTAGGTGCCCATTTTTATCCTTGAGTTGTTATTAGATCTTAAAATTGTGGATCTTATCTCCTTGAATTATGGAGAGAGAGAAACTATATAAATTATTTATGTAAACATTGTAAAGGAATCCCCTTGAGGCCCCTTTGAGAGATATTTGCATTGAGAGGAATGTAGTCCTTCTGGTGTCTGAAGAAATGTCACTTATGTGAGAGCCTTAAGTTCTCTTTTTGTAAGAGAATGTTTCTTTGGTTTTCATCCCTGTAAGGAGCATGTACCACATTTTGTGAGAAGGGTTTAGCCCTGGTAAAGGAAGGATAATAAAGCGATTTGTATTCCAAGTGAATCCGGAGATGTAGCCAAAAGAATCTGGTGAACTTCATTAACACATGGGTGTCAAATTTTATGTGTGTGTTTCAATTTCATTCTCACTTGATTAAGTAGAGATTCAATTGCACATATGCACACAATTATGACAATTTTCTCACATTCATATGCAATGCTTAAAGATTATTTTCTCATGTTCACATGTGATTAAGCATCAGTAAAAGATCCTCATTGTAGGATTTTTGTAGAGAAAAATCTCACAAAAATCCCTGGGTCAAGTGGTATCAAAGAAGGTTTGACCAATTTTGTAGATTGTGAATATAATCATGAGAAAGGAAAAGAAGCAAGCATGGCTTTGTGAGCTTGAAAAAATCAACCAGACCATTCAAGTAGAGAACGCTTAATTGAGGAGGTTGCTTCAAGAATATGAATAAGAAAAGAGAAAAATATGACTGCAGCTACAATCTATGGAGGAGCAAGTTGGAGAATTCTCCACGACACTGGAGGAAGAAAGTCCCTCCAAAATCAGGCCAACTTGTGGCCATGGAAGGTATACTAGTTATGGTTATTATCATGAAAATGTTGATAGCTGCACATATTGTTAGATAATAGAGGATGCTCTTCAGAAACCAGGGAACCAAGGTGGTTTCCTAGAGGCATTATCTATAGATTCATCCAATCAAGAGGAGAAGTTGTCCAAACTTCAGAAAGATGACCAAGTGTCCCAAACATGAATGGAGGTAAAGTATTCTCCATGTTCAATTCCTTCCCTTATTAATGATGATTCCTCTTTTGGAGTTTTTGAAAGTCACACCAAGGGCATTGGATTGAATTTGTTGAGGAAGATGGGGTATAAAGGAGGAGGTCTTGGTATTAATGGTCAAGGCATAACTCAACCAGTGGAGGTTGAAGAAAGACCCTGATATGTAAGATTGGGGTATGGTGAAAGAGAATGCTCAAAAGTAGCAGAAGCAGAGGATTTGTCAAGAAAAAATCTTGAATCATCACCAACACCATCCAAGAAAAATAATGGCACATCACTTTTTTAAAGTGATAGATCGAGCAAGAGATTCTGGAGAAAATCAAAGTATCCTTGAAAAGCTTGGGACAATAAGAGTGTTGGGAAGTAATGGAAGAGGAAAGCTCCTTACAGTGAAGGAAAGAAGGATATGAAGTCATGATACGATTGTGCTCACTACCAAATGAGTGGTAATTGGATCGGGAAATGTTGGAATATTCACCCCGAGCTTCGTCGTACACCAATCAAGAAGCCCTTGGAAGATCCTATGTAGTTGGAGGCTTTATCCAAGTGGGTCCTCCTTAGTCAAAAAGAAAAATGGCCAAAAATCAAAGTGTCCAGAATTCGACGAAAATAAAACTGAGTCGAAGGGCTCGTCGAGATATTTCCAATGATGAAAATGACACCTCAAACAGAATCCATATACAAAAGTTATGGCCATCTAAATTTTTTGGCAAATAGGAAAATCTGGCGAAATAAGTATAGTATTGAGGTTAGCATGTTGATGTCGCAGCACGAGAGTTTGCCACATGTCATGAATTTTTGGCACTTTTAGAGGTCCATGTGGACCAATAAAAATGTGCCACATGGAATCTATGCGGACACCACATGGAAGTATGGATATTGACGTGTCGGTTGACATGGTTGTATGATGATGATGTCAGCAGAGTGACTATACCATACAAAAATATGATGTGGTAGTATGGACACTGACATGTCGGTCGGTGTGGTTGTATAGTGATGATGTCAAAAAAGTGACTAGATTGTATGGAATGTTGATGTGGCAGTACGACGCTAATGCTACAGGTGACGTGTTGACTCATTGGGAAGTACGGTGATGACATGGGAGAGTGAATGGGAAGTATGGAAAATGACCTGGCATTGACTGGGAAGTATGGTGGAAGATGTGGCAGCACGCGATGCTGCCACGTGTCAGGTGGATTTGTCCTTTTCAGGGGTCCAAATGGACCAGTTAAATTGATCCACGTGTCCTCTGTATGGATGACGTAGAAGTACAAAGGTTGATGTGTCTGATGACATGGAATTGATATGGCACTGACTAGTTTGGTGATGTGGCAGTACGAAGGTGACATGGCACCACCCAGAGGTTGCCACATGGCCTACCGTATAGCACAGTCAGTGCACAATTGGTAGGTGACGTTAGTAGTGACTGGCTTTGAAAAATGAATCAAATGTTTCCACGTGGTAGTTGGAAAAATTCCCAATGAGGGTTGGGACCAGAAAATTCAAAATTTAAAATGGCCTCGGACTGGCCAACAACCAACAACCTAATGACGACAAAACAAGGGTCGATTGGCCGAACCCCAAAACTGGCAGAAATCATTTGAATTTGGAGGAAATTTAAATGGCAGTTGGAATATGGCCTATGGTATAACCATATGCCACATATGGGGGGGTCTACGGGTTTGAACCATGGACCTCCTGCCAACAAACACAACAATTTACTGTTGCACCAATTGGCGCACGTTGAAACATCTGCCCAAAAACATTTACTTAAACCCATTAAATTCCATCCATCGTGGAGGAATACATGTGTGGGATTGTACCGGTGCACTTTTCAAGATTGCAGGTACAATTAATGCAGAAAGTATGGCCCCATGGCATGTGGATCGAGGTAGAGATCCCAAGGGGGTCCATAAGTGATAGTGATGGAATTATACAAAAGTATAGTCATTTTTGCATGATTTTTCAAGCTAGATTCAATGGCGTAGTTTGTTTTGTGATTTGAGTAGCGAAATTTGAGGGATATGGCCGAGCCCATCAATGTTTGGCATGTTTTTTGAGGAAAAGTTGCACCATTCAGCATAGGGTCTATTTTATGGTCAAAAGTTGCAAAATGATGAGATGGAACTGTTGGTGTTGTGTTCATTGATATTTGAGCAATCGGTTGAGCTCCTTGGCAAGAAAAGCAATGCATTTTTTATGCATTTATGGTTTTACCTCTTTTTGGAAATTGAAAAAGGATGAATATATGTTGTAGATTCTGGTGATATTTGAGTGTTGCAGCAAGGAAACAAGATCTTAATTATTGTAGGAAATTCATTATTTGATCCTTGCATGCAAACCGAGATGGTGCGGTAAGAGGCCATTTTGACACTTTGACATAAAGTAGTCATGTTTACAACCAAAAGTATTAGAATTTTGAGATGAGTGTGATGATGATGGCATTTTCCTTATTTATTATGTTGCACATGTTTGTAATGGGGGGTTTAAAAACCATAGAGTTACCACTACTGCACATTTGGGGTATTCTCCTTATTGTTAATGATATAAAAAGGTTGTAATTAGCCACTCTTGAAAGTAATGATGAGAGTGAGAGGCATTTTGTTCTATTGCTAAACTTTGTTAATCCTTGTTGGAAACATTATAATGGGTCTTGTAGCCACTGTTGAGTGAGAGGCATTGTTTTTCCTAGGCATGTTTTGACAATCATTGTAAACTTTCCCATGAGTGTTTTATGAACTCTTCTCAAGTATGGTACTGCTTTGAAAAGTTGTAATCCATGTATTGTCAGCTACAGATTTGGACTGATACAAGTGTTGGCATTGACATCCTCATTCTTAAGTACAAAGGTGAAGGAGAAGAAGGGTGTGGCCTTTTAGAGACATTTGTTATGTAGATCAAGGAATCAGCTGTAGGATTTCATTGATGCAAGTGTTGGCATTGACATCCTCATTCTAAAGTACAAAGGTGAAGGAGAAGAAGGGTGTGGCCTTGAGACATTTGTTATGCATATCAAGGAATCAATTGCATATTTTCATTGATGCAAGTGTCGGCATTGGCATCCTCATTCTGAGTTACAAAGGTGAAGGAGAAGAAGGGTGTGGCATGTTAGAGACATTTTTTATGTAGATCGAGCAGTGGGGAAGTGCATCATGGAGTGTAAGACTCTTCCTAGAAGCTGGTTGCATAGATTCAAGTCACAATTTCTCTCTATGCTTTTGGAGGACCAAAAGTGCTTTTTATGGGGAGGTATGATCCAGGAGGATCTCTACCCAAGGATTCATTACTTTGCACACCATGGAGAAGGTCATTAAAATGATAATTGATGATAGCTGACAAAGTTTAAAAGGAATTTTTAATGTTTCATATTGTAAAAATGATTAATATTTTATAGCATAACGTGCTCATGTATTTTTCATTTAATTTGTAAAAAAGGAAATTACAATTAAGTGTGAGAATCCACCTCACAAATTAGTTGCCTATTTTTGAGGGGAAATTAGTTTTGTGTGAGAATCCTACCTCACAAAATTAGTTTCCTAATTTTCAGAGGAAGTTGGGAGTCTCATGAGTTGGTTTGGGACTCTTCGTCATTTTATCACAAGTGGTTTCCTAGTCTCAAGGGGAAGTTAAGGTTAGTTGAGATGCTTTCTCATTTTTGTCCTTGAGCTATTATTAGATCCTAAAACTGTGGATCTTGTCTCCTTGAATTATGGAGAGAGGGAAAATATATAAATTCCTTATGTAAACATTGTAAAGGAAGCCCCATTAGGCCCCTTTAGTCCCTTTTGAGATATATTTTCATTTAGAGGAATGTAGTCCTTTTGTTTTATGAAGAAATGTCACTTATGTGAGAGCCTTGAGTTCTCTTTGTGTAAGAGAAGGTTAGTTTGGGCTTCAAACCTGTAAAGTTTCTTTGGGTTTCAATCCTGGTAAACGAAGGATAATAAATAGATTTGTATTCCAAATAGGTTCAGACATGTAGCCAGAAGAATCTGGTGAACTCTATTAACACATGGGTGTAAAATTATATGTGAGAGTTCTGATTGCATTCTCGCTTGATTAAGTATATATTTGATTGCACATATGCACATAATTATGACAATTTGATCATGTTCATATGAAAAGCTTAATGATTATTTTCTCATGTTCATATGAAAAGCTTAATGATTATTTTCTCATGTTCACATGTGATTAACCATCACTAAAAAATCCTCATTATATAATTTTTGTAGAGAAATATCTCACAAAAAATCCTGGATCACCCCTCAAATCACAATGCATAAAAAATGAAGAAGGAAATAAAGACAGTTGCTAAGAAACTGTCCTTCACTCCAAGGAGACCTCGCAGATGTGAAAGGTTATGCTCAGTGAATATTATGTTGAATATGTAGATGTATATATGGATATGATGAAGTAGATGCACCAATGAGATGTCTACATATATCCACTTTCTCTTATTGGAAAGAAGAAGATCCAAATCCCCTTCATTCATAGAAATTTTCCAATACATATTTCCTTCAGCCTCTGCATAGGTCTAAGGTTTAAATTCAAGAACTATGTAGCAATGCATGTGTGTTACTGGTTATGTGGTTGTGAGCACATGTGGATTTCCCTTAAATTGGAATCTCATCCCTCTATGATGGATGGGATCATCCGTAAGATAATCAATTGTCGGAAAGATGGATTGTGCCAATTTGGATCTTTGATATGCATGCAAAATATCTTCCCAATATGATTTGGAAAACAAATCTGAAATAGAGCAGAGATAATCTTGAATGAATGGAACAAAATGATGCACATATACCCGCATAGAATTCTTTGCATCTGGCTCTACAAAAGTCTCTTCAAACTGAGAGGCTTGTTCTTATGTTGGATTTTCTAATGGCATTGTCTCATCAATATCCTATATGCATTTCTCACAATCTTCCTTCATCCCAAATCGGACCTCTAATTGGGTCCATAGTTCGCCTATAGTTGAGAGTGATGATTCCTTTAAATGATATTGTAGTTCAGAAGAAACAAACATGTAGATAAGTCTGAGAGACATATCTTGTCTGTTGAGAAAATCATTTTTCTCTTTTGGAGAATTAGGCTATGCTTCTATTTCCATGGTTATTTTATATAAGCCTCTTCTTCTAAGAAGAAGAAAAATATTTGGCTTCCATTCAAAATAATTGTTCAGCATAAGAAGTGTCGAAGACGGTAATTCCATTATTTCTAAATTTTGCAATCTTTCAATCTTGAACTTGCAAAAAAAAATCCTCTACTCTTTTCTCCTAGTAACCTATGGGATCTGATACCATGTGAAATTCACAAAGAACCTAGTTAGAGAAATTCACACAAAGCTTGCAAAAATAACCAGAGAGAAAGAAGCAAGAATGAAATAGAATTGAGAATTTATGCACTAATTTTATTACATGACTGTGTAATAAATACTTGAATAAAATGTAATAAAAGGTCAATGCACCATATATAGTTGTATGACTAAGATAATTCACTTTAGCGATGATCTAGAGTGATATAGATACTCATTGACAAAAACTGGATTTTATCTACCACCTAGTCTGAGTCAATTTCCAAATAATTTTTTAGTTAACTGAGTTCACACACGTGGAGGAACGAGAAAGGCATGCAAAATGAGACATTCCCCCTCCTCTTAATCATGAAAAAATCAACTGTTGCATGAGAGAAAATAAATTTTTTCATGAGATAAAAGCAATTGTTGCATGCATGAGTTGTCCTCCACTCGTTTAACTGAACTCTCCACTAGTCTAACTAAACTCCTAACTGAAGTAAAACTAAAGAGGGAGGTGCCCTATTTTTTTAGGAAATACGCTTTGGAGAGAATATTCCATATTTGGATAGAACCCTCAACCTTAGACTATCAAGCTTAGGAATATTAATCACTAGCTGAGTGAGGTGAGTACATAATATATCCAACATAGAGAAAGAAACATCAACAATAGAAAGAGATTTATGAGAAGGAAAAATAGAGGGATTACCCATAATATTGTCGAGTTGGGGATGCTCTAGTGAGGAGATGCCCAGGATTGCAACCATTGCAGCCTACATTGCTGCCTTGTCTTCCCCCTTGGGAGATGGATTTGAATCGTCAACCGCCTGAACCTCCTTTGGATATTTTACCCATCTCCTTGTCGACCTATCCAAGAATGAAAAATCATTTTTACATTGTGTGTAAATGGCCAACTTTGTGACAAGAGTAACAACAAAAAGGTAATCGACAATAGTCAATTTTTTTATGCCATGGACTAAATCCATGTTGCTTCCCATTCTATCACATAAATCAACCTCCACTTGCACCCATGCCCATTTCATGTCTGCCTTTCATTCACTTTTTGGATCTAATATAGAGAACACCCAATATTATTTCTTATGTCTTCAAGGGCCTGGGTGGTCCAAAATACCAACAGAAGTCCTAAAAATATTGCCCATACTTTCAAGATTGACCTTGGTTCTCTTTCTGGGTCGAAACTCGGGTCCTAATTTCTCAACAACAAACCAGAAGTAACCCAATTCCAATTTATCCCCATTGTTTTATCACAATCCTCAAATGACCAGAAAATAAACACCAACCATCCACATATAAGAACATAAAAATTTGATGTGTAATTTATCACTGGTTTCCAATTTAACCATCTGGAGAACAACCCCTCCAGATTTTTTCCAATGAATTTACCCACCAGGGTATTCCTACAGAACTTCCCCACCTCTTCGACCACCTCATCCTTGGCCATGATCATATGCATTGTATCATTTCGAGCTCATATGTACTTCTTGTTGGTTTTACAAAAAGTCACTTCATATCTGAGACTCACACCTACACTAGACTTATCTTGATTTTCCGCCTCCGGATACACCAAGGAATGATATTTTGGAGTCGAAGGACTTGAGGACAAAGGTAAAAAATACATAATACCTTTCACATGCAATCCATCATGTTCATTAAAACCAGAGTTACCTCTCTCTGCATCGTAAATGACATTCTTTGCAATGAAATTACTTTTGGCATTAGGTGAACCTTTTGGATTTACTATATATATATAGAAAGTAGCACTAAATCTACAAAAACAAAATGAACAATATTACCAATTGGTAGACAATTCTTCCCCTTTGATGTGAGGTGCTCTCTTTGCAATATGACACTAGTAATCCTCCTTGGAAAAGGGATTAAAAGGATTCAAGAGAAACCCACAAGGGCAACGATGGATCCAAGTTGAATTGGTGAGTACAAAGGAAAGAATCCAAGATAAGGGATAACCACAACAATAAAGGTAAGTCCTTATTGTGATGTATTTGATGGAGGATATAGATTCAAGTAGCTCAAGGGTTTGAGAAAAGGAGGAATACAAACCTAGTGAAAATTTGACAAAGTTTTGTCACACTTCGAATGAGATAAATGGTAGAAACAAAAATAAGTCAAAATTAAGAGGGATATCTATAGACCAACTCACTGTGGCATACAAGGAATGAAAAATAACCATTGAGGAAAATACAAGGGGATAATCTATTCATACGCGGGTCAAACTAATAGATCTAATAGCCTCAGGTATATTTGAGGGTTTTTGCTTGATTGGATATGTCATACAATCTACAAATGGCACACCAAGAGTGGAACAAAGAAAATGGTGATCATATTTGAACCTGTCAAACCTTGTGTGCGCCCATAATGGTTATGTCAATGTTGGAAGCCTCGAAAAGGGCATTTCTAACTAACCAAGGTGGACTAAATCAAACACTAAATATCAAGGTTGATCAAGGTAAGGAAGAGAATTTCCAACTACAATACCCACCATGGAATAGACATGATTAAAGTATGACCTAGGAAAACAAAAAATGGGACTTTTACTAGGCATTAGACATCAAATGACGAAAATAGTTTTTTATTTCTAGGATTAAGCAAGGGGATAACCAATGGAATATTACCAACATCGATAATCCTTCTCGATATGATACAAGGACTTATGGTCATCATTGGGATTTGAGTGCATGGATGCAAATTCTATGCACTACATGTTGGTGTTCATATATTAATTGAAATGTTTTAGTCTTATGTGTTATAGTTTTTTAGTATTCAGGAGTTGTTACTGTTGTTGATTATTAGAATTATTGTTATTTTTATTTTCTCTAAAATTTCTAAAATTCGTTATCAATTGTAAAGTTCTGTACCGTTGGAATCGTTGTTGTTGTTGTTGTTGTTGAAAGTATAGTTTTTATTATTGAGCTTACCACTATTGTTATTTTATTTTTTTCTTGTTCTTTACTACTATTAATGTCCTATTTGTTTTAGATTTCATATTAATTTTTGAGTTCCATGTTTATGGTACAAATCTCTTTTATTTAATTAAAAACATTAGATGTTTAAATTAGGCTCTTACCAATTGTATCAAAGCCACTTTCTTGACCTCTTATATTAACACCAAACTGATCTTTATTTTTAGTGACTCATGGGAAAGATACTTCGAAACCAAAATTTACATTGTCAGTGGAAGAAATCTCAAGGAATTATTTGGATTCAATAAGAGACACCACAAAACAAAAGTATCAATTCCTATGTATATTTTTGAATTAAAAACAATTTCATTTGACAATTATAGTAACAAAGTTTGTACATGGATGACTTTTTATACATAAACAAAAGGTGGGTCACAAATGCAACCACTATAAGCACTATTGAAAGACCAAATATTGGTTGGTTAATTACCAAAACACCCATGTCCTTAATTCAAACAATAGATCCTACACAAAAATGAGAAACAATCTATGAATATAGGAAGAATAAACATGGCTTAGAACAAACACAAAAATATCATGTTGCAATAAGCAAGAGAACAACATTGGGTGATAGATTATTTGGTGGGGGTTGGTCAATATTCGTTACCAAGGGTCTTAATATTAATGCTAACCATGCCCCTATCATCATTGCTAGGCTCAAGTGGATTCTTGGTGTCCAAGATAGAAAGTGCCAAGGTTGAAAACTTGTCCATTCATTGCACAAGAGGGAATGGTTGACTATGCCTCCTTTTTAATCCACCTAAATGCATGGCCAACACAATGACATTGCATGTCATATGGTATCTAGTGTTATTGAGAGCAATTCAATTGGGCATGGGAAGCACCAAGTGTCTCCCTATTCATGTTTCAAGGGTTGCCTCCCAAAAACTCTAACATATGTTGTATATGGGCCATCTCCATATCCATCTTTTGTACTTGCTAAATGATTTACTAGGACAAGTTTGAAATTATGAGGGAATTAGCAAACCATGAAAATGAGTTTCTATGGAGTTTTAAATTCAATAGTGAATCAAGTTTATCTCTTAATAGATCAACACTCCAAAATATGGAAGTATGAATAAGTTGACCAGAAAAGGACTCGACTAACCCCACAAAAATTTGGAAATGGGGAAAAACTAGAAAATGTGCTTGAGTGTTAGTAATTCCATTATATGTGAGAATTCCTCCCATAACTAGTGACCACGCAAAAAAAACTTTTTGGGTTCCATAATAGTGTTCCACATGTTGCCTATCTTAAAGAGCCACACTCTTTTCTTAGATCTGAGTTTCCATAGTTTATTCCATTGACCATCCAGCATTGGCTTTGCACAAAACCACTTATAACAATTTACAATATTATACTTGGAAAAACCCTTTGTTATGTTACATTCCTAGTCACCATTGGGTAGAGGATTCTACAAACCCAACTTGATAGAGAGTGAATCAAAGATCAAATTTTGAACTCTATGAATAATAATATTATCACAGTTGGAGAGCCCATGTTGGGTCTTTAGTTCTAGCCATGGAATCCAATTCTTTGAAGGGTTATCATATAGGCCCTTTCTAACACACTAAATTTTTCGTAGACCCTAAGGGTTGAGTACAAATAGATCTTAGGTAAATATTTCCCTTCTTTCATCAAGAGAGGTGTCTTATCAAACACAATGGTCATTAAAAGATATGTTTGCACTTAGAAACTGTTCACTCCAAGAAAGGAGTGACTTAATATCTTCCCAAGATTTCTAAATACTTTGAACCATGAAGAAACCTTTGATCTTAAACATGATAAGAGTAGTGAAAAAGACCAAAAATTGAGACATTGCTAGGATTGTTTTCCCATATGAGTTCCCAAAGAAATATAATTTCTCAAAGGAATTTCCTAGGTCTTATTTCCTTCTATTGACGTGGGAAAAATTCCCTTCAACAGAAAGGGGTACTCGTCGGTATGAAATCCCAATTAGACTTCACACCATTTGGATAAGAGTCCCATTCGGATTATGGCCCAGCTGTCATTACTAGAATGAATGATTATGAGGGGTTAGGACATGAAGAAATGCGAAGAATTTTATATGGACTAAGCCTAAATGCATAAATCAAGTCTATTCTAACATATCTTAGCTAGGATCAAACTATCTAAAAAAATGAGCAGACATTAAAATCACTAACTCATGCATACACTCTAAAATAGTTATATGCCCAAGAGAAACAATCACTAGTAATATATGAAAAAATATATGCCTAGATTAGTATGAAGAAATAACTTATTCAATTCTATCTATTCATCATCTCAGAACAATAATATTGGAAAATAAATGTAAATTTATTGAACCTACACAGAATGGATCTAGCTAGAAAATACCACACTCATTTGCAAAGAGAAATTGAGAAAGAAGAAGCAAGAGAGAAAGAATTGAATAATTCTCATTAATCGTAATGAATAATGAATAATGAATAATTTACACATGATATACTTTGTAGAACTAAATCAATGCGCATTGGATGAGAACCAATGTGCCATAGTTGTGGTCTAGAGTGATCTGGACACACACCAACAGTTATGGAAGTGAACTAACACCTAGTCTAGTCTCTCAAGAAGTTACAGGAGTGAATTGCCACCTAGCTGAGTTAACTAGAAAACCTGTCTTCAGTTAATTGATTGAACATAGTGTAGTGAGGAGTAGTTCAAGGAATCAAGGGTAATGCGCCAGTCTAGTGATGATCCCAAGGAAAGTGTGCATTAGCATGATGATGATACTAGTGTTGCATGGTGACAAAACCAATACATCATCTAGACTCAACTCAACTAGTCAAACTGAAGTGTCAACTGAAGAGAATATTCTCCAGGTGGAATAGTCTCCCCTAAAATATAGGATACTGGATAATGACTAATTATGACTAATAAACAAGGAAAAACCTTAGGAAAAAAAATCCTAGGTGTGTGTGAAGTAACTCCAACACCCCCCTTGAACATCTGATCTAGGTGGATATCGATGGTCACCCACCTTTTCCAACTGGCTCAAAAGAGTTTTCTGACAATTTTGGTAATTTACTATTTTTAGCAGTTTTTCGGGTCCTAAAACTTACGGAGCCGTTTTGAGGCCCTAAACAACATTTTTTGGGAAAACGGGGAGCATCATGTAATTTCCTTCAATTTTTCTCAAACAAAAGTTGCAGTCCTCGGATAGATATTTCTAACGAGGTATTGAGCATGTCAAACAGAGATCATAGGAAAAAGTTACGACCCTGGAAAGTTGATGTATTGACTTACCCAAACGGGGCCCACATGACTTTTGGTGCTTCATCTCCTAGGGTTAGGTTTTTGGATGTATAGGTTTTTTGACATTCTTGTTTATTGTAAAAAGGCCTTTAGAGCCTCATTGTAACCATTATCTTATGAATGAGCGCAACTGTCACATCTCTTCTCAGAGATAAACCACCACCATTCCAACAAGCTTGTTTTCTACTGCATTTTACAATTTCAACTTATTTCCTTATTGAATAGAAAATCAGTTTTACTGTATCTCTATTATTTTGTGTTAAGCACCTGTTAATAATCTGTAGTCATTTCATTATACTCATAAAATATGAATCAGTGGTATTAGAGTGGTCTGCTCCTTGTCGTCTTAATGCATGTCCCCAACGAGGTCGAAGTACAAAGAGTTGGGTCTCGAGCTTGTTTCTCTTAAGGACAGAAGATATCGCACGCCCAAGCGACCTCTCATGGTAGGAGAAAAGAAAGATGATGAGACAAGAGATCCTTTCAAAAAGTTTCTTGAGGAAGCCCTCACGCAACAAAGGAATGAGATGATGGATAGTTTCACGCAAATCCTTCGGCGACTACCAACAGACAACGCATCTTCTTCGAGCAAAGGCGTCGCCCCCTTCAAGGTACAAATAAACTTCGATATTCCTATATTTGAAGGTCATATATATTGGGTATGTGTTATATTCTTTACATGTGTGTGTGTGGGCACGTCAGATTCGACAACTGCGTCTGACGATCCCTCGTAGTAGTGCTTTTTTCATGTCATGTGCGCCGAGCTCTTTCCTAGGGGAGGTAAGTATGCCCCCCCCCCCAGTTACGCACAGTGTTCGGGGCAGCGCCCCGAAAATTTTTCTTTTTGGGTAGATTTTGCTATTTTTAGAGGTTTACTAAAAATAATCTTGGTTTTAGAGATTAGGGTTTTGGTATCTATGGAATACCTAAAAACATTGTATATATTGTATAAAGAATGGTGAAATTCGATATAATGAATATAAGAAAGGTTTTCCCAGTTGAGGGTTTCCGGTATAAATCTCTGTGTACTATGTGAATGAGCCATTGCTTAAATTCTATTTTTCTTAAGAATCTATATGTATTGCTTTACTTCACAGGTTTAAAACTTACATGTGGTATCAGAGCTCATTTTTTACTTCAGAGGGACACCTTTGTTGTTGAGGGTTTGACTCGTTCTTGATAGATCAAGTTTATCTTGGGTCTGTGATAAACCTGGGTTTAGTGGGAGCTTTTGCAATGGTGATTTGAGTGGAGAAAGAGGAATGGCAAGATCTTCTAGAATCGAGATAGAGAAGTTCAACGATAAAAACTTTGATCTATGGAAGCTGAAGATGGAGGACCTTCTTGTAGACAAAGAAAAATGGATCGTTGTGGATCCTGGTACACATCCTACTGGTACACCATATACTAGCACACAGGCTACCGGTACACAACCTACTAGTGCACAAACTACTAGTACACCACCTACCGGTATGTCGAAGGAAGATTGGGAGAAGTTGGATAGAAGAGAAAGGAGTACTATTCGACTTTGCCTAGCAGATTCAGTGTTGTTGAATGTCTCAGGAGAATATACAGCCAAGGAACTATGGAATAAGTTGGGGAATTTGTATCAATCAAAGTCCTTGGTAAACAAGTTGTTTCTTCGAAAGAAGCTATATCATCTTAGGATGGAAGATGGATGTTCTATGACAGAACATCTAAATGCCTTTAATACTCTGGTAAGTCAACTTGGCTCTCTTAATATTATGATTGCAGAAGAATATAAGTGTATTACTTTGTTATGTTCTTTGCCAGACTCTTGGGATAATCTAGTTGTAGAAATAGGTAGTACACTCAATCTACATTGAAGTATGAGGATGTAGTTGCATCCTTGTTATCTGAAGAGATGACGCAAAAAAGCATGGATGGTCATAGCACAGATGCTTTATTTGTAAGAGGTCATACCCAAGACAGTAATCCTAGTAAGCCTTCGGGGTGGAGATATAAATCTACAGGTAGATATAAGTCTCCAGGAAAATCTTTGAGGAAATGTTGGAAGTGTGGTAAAACAGAGCATTATAAGAAAGATTGCAAGTCTAAGAAGGTTTAAAAACCAAAGGGATCTAATAGTACCTCTTTCACAGAAGCAAAAACCTCCACTGAAGAAGGAGGCAATGTTTACCTGGCATCTACAAGTACACATGCAGACCGTGATGTATGGTTGATCGACTCAGGTGTGTCATACCATATGACTCCTCATAGGGAGTGGTTCTTTGAATATGAAAAATATGATGGTGGTGATGTATTCCTAGGAGACGACTCGATAGAAAAAATATTGGGACGTGGAAGAGTTAAGTTGCCACTAAAATATGGAAGGATTATAACTCTCCCTGGGGTTCTGCACATTCCAAAACTAGCCAGGAGCTTAATATCTGTAAGCAATATTGAAGATGCAGGCATGGATACTGTATTTGAAAAGGGCACTTGCAAGATGGTACGAGGAGAAATGGTGTTGATGAGGGGATTTCAGTGTGGAACTCTGTACAAGTTGTTGGGAAGCACTTATACTAATGGGTGTAATAGTTTTGTTTTCCCTAAGTAGAGAAATGAAGGAGACAAGGCCAATACTATCCCAGAAAAGAAGACCATGCTGTGGCATCAAAGACTGGGGAGTATTGGAGAAAAGGGCCTTCAAACACTACACAGTAAAGGTATGGTTGAAGGTATGTCTAATTTCACTCTGGATTTTGATTTCTATGAACATTGCATATATGGTAAACAGAATCGAGTAAGATTCCCATCTAGTGCTACAAGAGCAAAGGGGATCTTAGAGTTGATACACATTTATGTGTTTGGACCTATTCATGTTCCATCCCTAGGTAAATCTGTGTATTATGTTTCATTAATAGATGATTTTTCAAGGAACACATGGATTTATTTTCTTAGAAGGAAATATGAGGTATTTGATAAATTTAAAGAGTTTAAGGCTCTAGTAGAAAATCAGACAAAGAAGAAAATAAAGGTATTGAGAATAGATAACAATGGAGAATTCTGTAGAAATAAATTCGAAGAATTCTATAAGAAGTGTGGTATAGAAAGGCATAAGACTACTCCATACACTCCTCAATAGAATGGAGTTGTAGAAAGGATGAACAAACACTGATAGAAAAAGAAAGGAGCATGCTCAGCGGTTTCAGGTTAGGACAATAATTTTTGGCAGAGGCAGTGGGTATAGCATGTTACCTGGTCAATCGATCACCTTCATTAGCGTTAGATGATAAAAATCCACATGAGGTATGGTTTGGAAAGAAACACTCTCTTCAACATCTTAGAGTGTTTGGTTGTGATGCTTATGTACATGTTCCAAAGGAAAATAGAAGTAAGCTGGATAAAAAGTTTGAAAAGTGTATCTTTATTGGTTATAAAGATGGTGTGAAAGGTTATAAGATTTGGAACCCAGAAACCAAGAAAACTGTTTACAGTCAAGATGTTGCTTTCAAAGAGGTAAAAGATGTGTCCAAATAGGAATTCCTACCAACGCAAGACGAACCTGAGAAAATAGAGCTTGAGTTGGATGATGCAAAATATGAATCATCTGAAGAAGAGGAAGCAAAAGAAGAAGAAGAAGAAGAAGAAGAAGAAGAAGAACCTCATACCCCAATATTGAGGAGATCAGTGAGAGATAGAAGGAAACCAGAAAGGTATAGTCCACCTGATTTTCATTCCAATTTTTCTTTATCTATTACTGATGATGATCCCAGAACTGTTAGGGAAGCAGTGAATTTAGAGGATAGTAAACTCTGGAAGAAGGCCATAGTTGAAGAAATGGATGCCTTGGATAAGAATGAGGCATGGGATATAGTTGAGTTTCTAGCTGGAAGAAAATATATTGGTAGCAAATGGTTGTTTAAGAAGAATTTTAATGCACAAGGTAAAGTGGAGAAATACAAAGCTCATTTAGTAGCAAAAGGATATTCCCAAGTTGAGGGAATTGACTTTGGTGAAATTTTTTCTCCTGTTGCTAAGTTAACTTCTATTAGATTTCTTTTATCTATTGCTGCTGCTTTTGATCTTGAAGTGGAACAGATGGATGTGAAGAAAACATTCCTACATGGGAATCTAGAAGAAGAAATCTACTTGAAGGAACCATAAGGTTTTGTAGTGAAGGGAAAGAAAGAGTTGGTCTATAAGCTAAAGAATTCACTATATGGTCTGAAGCAATCACCTAGGATGTGGTACCAAAAGTTTGACACATACATCCTTGGATTGGGATTTGTAAGAAGCAGGGATGATCACTGTGTATATTCTAAGAAGGTTGGTAATCACTTCATTTATGTAGTGTTGTATGTTGATGACATGTTTTTGGTAGGAAATAACATGGATGTTATCAAGGAGGTGAAATCACAACAATCCTCCAAATTTGACATGAAGGATCTTGGTGTTGCAAACTTCATTCTGGGAATGGAGATTAAAAGAGATCGTGCAAACAGTAAAATCTGGTTGAATCAGAGAAAATATGTTGAGACGATATTGCAGAGGTTTAATATGCATGGAAGTAAACCGATCAAGGTTCCTATTCCTATAGGTGTAAATTTATCTGCAGATCATTGCCCCAAGACACAAGAAGAAGAAGAGGACATGTCCCATGTTCCGTATGCCAGTGCAGTTGGAAGTTTGATGTATGCAATGGTATGTACTAGACCGGACATTGCACATGCAGTGATATTTTTGAGCAGGTATATGTCAAAACCAGAGAAGGATCATTGGACAACAGTAAAGAGATTCTTCAGGTATCTTCGTGGCACTACCAGTTATGGATTGTGCTACCAAGGAAGGCCAGGATTGGATAGAGTGGTGGACATACATGGCTTTGTTTATGCAGACTGGGCTGGAGATATGGATCGCACAATATCTACAAGTGGGTATGTGTTTAACCTATTTGGAGGAGAAATCAGTTGGATGAGAAAAAGACAGATTGTAGTGGCACTCTCAACTACAGAAGCTGAATACATGGCAGCCACTCATGCAAGCAAGGAAGAAATATGGTTACAAAGATTGTGTTCAGGTATTGGGTTGGTACAAAAAGAAATGAGATTAGATTGTGACAGTTAGAGTGCAATATTCCTGGCAAATAACCCAGCTTATCATTCGAAGACAAAGCATATCGATGTTCAGTATCACTTTGTGAGAGACATGGTTGAGGAAAAGAAGGTGTTGCTGGAAAAGGTTGACACTTTGAAGAATGTTGCAGATTCATTAACAAAGTCTGTAAGCACAGAAAAGTTCTCCTTTTGTAGAGTAACAATGGGCATTGCTTCCCTGGATTGTTGACTATATAATATTGGGACCCCTGGATGCAAAGAAAACAACAAGTGGGAGAATGTTGGGTATGTGTTATATTCTTTGCATGTGTGTGTGTGGGCGCATCAGATTCGACAATTGTGTCTGATGATCCCTCGTAGTAGTGCTTTGTCTGTGTCATCTGTGCCAGGTTCTTTCCTAGGGGGGTCCCAGGGGGGGGATGTATTCCCCCCCTAGTTACGCACAGCGTTCGGGGCAGTTCCCCCAAATTTTGTTTTTGGGCAGTTTTTGCTATTTTTAGCGGTTTACTAAAAATAATCCTCGTTTTAGGGATTAGGGTTTTGGTATATATGGAATACCTTAAAAAATTGCATATATTGTATAGTGAATGGTGAAATTCGATATAATGAATATAAGAAAGGTTTTCTCGGTTGAGGGTTTCTAGTATAAATCTTTGTGTACTATGTGAATGAGTCATTGATTAAATTCCGTTTTGCTTAAGAATCTATATGCATTGTTTTACTTCACAGGTTTAAAACTTACAATATAGATGCAGATTCTATAGAAAATTTGTTGAATCTACTAGAAGGGTATTTTTTATGTCCATAACTTTTTGAATAGAGAAAATATTACTTTTGCGCTCCTCAAAGTCGTTCCCCATGTCAAAGATTGGTGGGAAAATTTCTGTGAGAAAAAGGAAATAGAGGAACCCTCATTATTTATAGTCATGGACCTCTGGGAATCCTTCAAGGATGTTATTAAGGAACAATACTACCCTGTCAAAATTTTTGATGATTTGTATACCAAATGGACCACAATACAGCAAGAAAGAGACCAAGCAGTGCCAGATTTCACAAATATCTTCCATACCTTGCGCACCAAGATGGGTATCAAAGATTTGGAGCGATATCTGGTGCTCAAGTATCATGGTACTCTGCATATATACATCCATACCAAAATGTGATTTTTTGACATCTCATACTTGGGCGCGGCCTACCGATATGTCGTCAAAATCGAGAAGAAGCTCAAACAAAAGACGTGGCAATTTGGGCCTAGGAACCCTTCACAACAAAAGATAGGAAAGGGCGGCTCCAACCCATAGAATAAAGGACAGATAAAATATGGATGGTATTAGGACAACCATTCCAATCCGCAAGAAAATAAGGACACCGGAAATACAAAGAAAGATACTGGGAAGTTTTGCGACTTCCATAAGAGCCCTTGGAATAACATTGTTGACTATTGCTCAAAGTAGTCACTGGTGGCCAAAGTGAAATCCTCTTAATCATATGCAAGTTTTGACTCTGAGTCAGAACCAGAAAGGGGAAGACGAATCATTTATGTGGAACCCAGTGCCATCGTTGCTACCACAAAGCTCCAGCCTAGTGAACCAAATGATCCAGAAGAAGGAGAGTGCCTCTTCCATTCACAGATGTGGGTAAAAGGCACCCCGCTGCACTTCATTGTTGATAGCAGTAGCCAGAAGAACCTCATCTCAGTAGAGGTCGTCAAGCGGTTGGCCCTACTGATAATGTCGCACCCACAACCCTACACCATTGGATGGCCCTACCAAGGAAGCGATCTACGCGTCATCCAATAGTGTCGACTATTGTACGACATCAAGCCCTTTAAAGACAAGGTATTGTGTGATGTTTCTCCTCTAGAAGTTTGTGATGTTATTTTCAGACAACCTTATTTATGGAAACATCATGTTGTATATGAGTCTAGGCCTCATAGTGTTATTATTACTTTGAACAGGAAATTGTATAGGATACCCGAGGCAGTCCCACCTAGTGTTATTTACTTGATCTCTGCTAAGCAATGCAGGAAGGTCATATATCAGATGGGGAAGTTTGTCTTCTTCGTGATTCACTCTCAGAATGAGTGAAAGATCACAGCCACATCCAGGGTCTATGCAGTCGACCTCTTCACACAGCAGAAGAAAGTAGATAAGGTCGTGGAAGAATACTCATATATCTTCTCCTCACCTACCGAGGTACCTCTGCACTACCAAGTCAAGCACCCCATCGATCTGACCCCCAGTGTAATGCTTCCCAATGGGAGATTCTATCACCACTCTCTATTAGAGAATGAGGAGATCAAGCGACAGATCCAAGAACTGGTCCACAAGGGGCACATCCATCCGAGTTCATCACCTTGCAGGAGGACAATCGTGTTGGTACAGAAAAAATATGGAACATGGAGACTCTGTATTGATTACCGGGCTCTGAATAAAACCACAGTCAGAAACTGGTACCTGATTCCCCGAATCGAAGACCTCCTTGATCAACTCGCGGGGGACAAGTACTTCAGTAAGATTGATCTAAATTTTGGCTACCACCAGGTCCTGATAGAACAGACAGATGTGTGGAAGACCGCCTTCAAGTCAAAGGAAGGCCTCTTTGAATGGTTGGTCATGCCCTTTGGTTTGATAAATGCTCTAGCCACTTTCATGAAGATGATGGATGATATCCTGCAACCATTCACCAATAATTTTGTAGTGGTGTATCTGGATGACATTCTCATTTACAGCAAGACTTGGGCCAAAAACTTGCAACATATTCAGCAGGTTCTGCACACCCTGCGGCAGCACAAGCTATACACCATCTTGGAAAAATGCTCCTTAGACATGAACATGGTCCATTACTTGGGATACATCATTGATCAACATGGCGTACATGTGGATCTAGCCAAGATCCAATTCATCTGTGACTCGCCAGCCCCAACCACACTCACTGAGCTTCAGAGCTTCTTGGTCCTTGTCAATTTCTACCGCATGTTCATGTTGGGATTCTCCCATATTGCATGGGCCCTCAACCAAATAACCAGGGGTGCTGGTAAGGAAAAATTTGTGTGGGGTTTGTCCCAAAAATAAGTGTTCAATGACTTGAAGTAGCACTTGTGCTCATCCCCAGTACTTTCACTACCAGACCTGCAACAACCCTTTGATATTGAGACAGATGCTTTAGACTATGTTGTGGGTGTCGTTCTCACTCATCATGGCCACCCTGTGGCCTATCATAGTGAGACACTATCAGATGTTGTCCGTAAGTACCCTACTTATGAAAAAAAATGTACTCCATTGTGAAATCTTGTCACCAATGGAGACATTACATTCTTGGGAAAGAGACAGTCATCCACATTGATCATAAGCCACTGGAGTTCATGCAAACACAAGGAAAATTGCAGAATGACCACCATCAAAAGTGGTCCACATACTTGTAGAAATTCCACCTCAACATCAAGTATAAAATAGGAAGCACCAACCACGTCATTGATTTCCTTAGCAAACCGCCAGTCACGACACTCACCACGGTGCTAGAATCTTGTGGCCATGAGACCTATGGATGGCCCCAACTCTATAAGATAGACCCATACTTTGCCACCACCTACCAAATGTTGGGTGAAAATGTAGTTGTCGATAATTTCCATCTTCAGGATGGGTTGTTGTGTTGTCTAGGCCATATCTATGTTCCATCAAGTGAGCAAGCAAATCTTCTCTGGGAAGCCCACTACAATCGGGTGGTAGGACACTTCGACGTTGAAAAGATAGTGGCAATGCTACAGAAACATTTCTACTGGCCAAAACTTCGACATGAGGTAAACAAGTATATCAGGTCTTTCACTTCCTGTGTTATTTCCAAACCGACCACTAAGAAACAGGGCCTATATTGATTCAAAAATGAAGGTATTACTAATAAATCACAAGTTAGTTTAATGTATTTTAGGAATCGGATCGTTAAGAATGTGAAATACATAAACTTATTATCTTGTTTGCGGAATATCAAATGTGACTTTTACTTGATGCTTATGAATGAATAAAGAGATCAGCCATTAATATCCATGCTGCAAATTAAGAGAATAGGACAACAAAACAGAAAGATAAATAGAGACAAGAGGTTGATAATGGAGTTCACCCACTTCCAAGTGGAGGACCTCTTTATTGCTCTTTAAAATGATCAAAGTTCTCTTACAATGCTCTTTGTTGTTACATTACATGCTTCATGTCTATTGTGCAAGACCTCCTTGCTCACATTCACGCATGCACCATCAAACTCTTCTCAAAAACATGGCAAAATTGCCTCTCAAATCATGAGAAAAGACCAAAATTTACAAACTGCCCCTTCAAAACCCTACATAAAAAAGTCCTCCTCAAGGCTTCAAAAAGCCTATTTTATATATATTTTTAGGCTCATATGAGGAATCCCAACTTCCCTCAAGATCTGGCCTCTTTTTGGGATCAAATTCCCCTTCAAATGTCAAAAAATCCTCAAAAAATCCATTTTTCGGGCTAAATATCAGTCAGAATCAATTAAAAATTACATAAACATGCTTAAAAACCCACTTTTAACTTTAGGATAAGGTTAATCTCCCAAAGTATGGGCGCGCGCCCCCAAACAGGATCACATAACACCATAAAACCATGGGTTGGGGCTTAGCCCCAGCCCCCTTCCGCCCACATAGTAATATATTATAATTTAAATAAATTTAAATATGTTTTATATGATAAGTAACATATGTGGCGCATTGGCAAAGGCTCTCCTTTAAGACACTTGGGCTTGGTGGGTGGTTGTGGGTTCAAAACCCATGGACCCCTAAATATTTTGAAACTTGCCACACATTTTTTGACTGGGTGCCATGTGGCACCTCAACATTTGACCAAACTTTGCCATGTGTCCAATTCTGATTGGATATGCCATCCACATCTGCCCCAGTCAACTGTTGCCACTTGTCACATTGCCATTGTTCCAAGTCTGCATCATGAGGTGTCACTAGTGACGTCATGCTGACATCACCATTGACTTTTTTCCAGTCCTTTGACTTTTTAGTTGTTTGAGAATATGATCAGAGTGAGATAACTCTCGCATACGATGTCCATTTGATAAAGTGAATATACTTCCAGAATCAGTGCAACGAGCTAGTCGCAATGGAATTGGTTTCATCCAATTCTAAGAACTTTTATTTTTGAGCATTTTCTGAGCCTAGGGAGCCTCCTGGATCATATATGCCCCTCTTCCTACTCCTAACAGGCCATGGGAATCCATCTCAATAGACTACATGTCGGGCCTCCTATCCACCAAGTGGGGAAATGACTGTGTTTTTGTGGTTGTTGATCGCTTTTCTAAGATGGCGATTATGGTTGCCTACAAGAAGAGCATCACAGCAGAGGCCACTGCTAAGATATTCTTTGAATGAGTCTGGGTACATTTTGGAATCCCACAAACCATTGTCTCAGATCAGGATTTTTTATTTCTCAGCACATTCTGGTTGAGCCTCTGGTCACTGCTAGACACCAAGCTCATCAAATCCACAACCTTCCACCCCCAGACAAATGGCCAAACCGAGGTCGTAAATCGAATGATTGTGCATATCCTTTGCATGTATAATTCCAAGCACCCTCGCACATGAGATGAGATCCTTCCCTATGTCTAGCATAGCTACAACTGAGCCCTGCATAGCTCAACTGGCCACAACCCCTTTCAGGTGGGGTTGGGATTCCAACCATTGGGTCCCATAGATGTTGCACTTCCCCTTGCAGTCACCTCGACCGAATCATCTCCTGCTCCAACTGAAGCTGACAAAGCCACCTGGTTCATTGAGCAGATCCAACACATCCACCAATAGGTTTAGGATATCCTACAGAAGTCCAATGCCAAGTACAAGCATCACCATGATCAACATCGGGTGCCACATATGTTTCAGGTGGGAGACAAAGTTTGGTTACACTTGCAGAAAGACTACCTTATAGGACCCCATCAGAAG
Organism: Picea engelmannii; assembly: GCA_009831015.1. NCBI lineage: Eukaryota > Viridiplantae > Streptophyta > Pinopsida > Pinales > Pinaceae > Picea > Picea engelmannii. Next base: position 112,020 of record ML799667.1, read on the forward strand.
CTTCACACATTCCATTATGGGTCGTACACCATCACCAATGCTGTGGGGGATAATTATTTTGAGCTCAACATTCCTCCTTTCCTTGGCTTGCACCTAGTGTTCAACGTGGATCTCCTTCGCCCTTATTTCCCACCATTATTGGACACCTCAGAAGTAGCAGAACAATTAACACCAACAGAGCTCAACCCCAACTGCATACAATAGGCATCTATTGATCAAATTGTGGACACATGTACCAAGAGAAATTGACAGCAAATGATCCAACTTTATTGAGTCGTCAAAGCCAGGCAACTCCTGCACCAAGGCAAGTGGCTTCCCCGACGCCAAATTCAGCATAAATTTCCTCATTTGATGGGGGAAATCAATGCAATGGAGACCATTGATTCCTAAGGAGGGAGGATTGATCCAAGTGGATATCGGTGGCCACCCACCTTTTCCAACTGGCTCAAAACAGTTTTCTGGCAATTTTGGCAATTTACTATTTTTAGCAATTTTTCGGGTCCTGAAACTTCTAGAGTCATTTTGAGGCCCTAAACGACGCTTTTTGGGAAAGCGGGAAGCAACATGGAAGTTTCTTCGATGTTGCTCACACAAAATTTCTATTCCTCGAATAGATCTTTCTAACAAGGTATTGAGCATGTCAAACGGAGATCGTAGGCAAAAGTTACAACCCCGGGAATTTGATGTACTGACTTACCCAAATGGGGCCCACATGACTTTTGGCACTTCATCTCCTAGGGTTAGGTTTTTGGATGTCTAGGGTTTTTGACATTCCTGTTTATTGTAAAAATGCCTTCAGAGCCTCATTGTAACCATATTCTTGTGAATGAGTCAGTTGTCACATCTCTTCTCTAACAAGCTTGTTTTCCGTTGCATTTTACAGTTTCAACTTATTTCCTTATTGAATAGAAAACCAGTTTTACTGTATCTCTGTTATTATGTGTTAATCACATGTTAATAATATGTAGTCATTTCGTTATGCTCATAAAATCCGGATCAACATCACTATGGTGAAAATAAAGAATGGGTCCCGGCAACTAGGCCATGTTAGGTACCCAAATACAAAAGATACACTGAAATAAAGTGAGGAAAGAGGGAAAACCGCATGGGAAAAGCCCCCCCTCAAGGTACAATGTATGTAAAAATAAGAACTATATTTGCTAGGAAAATGTGTCCTTCACTCCAAGACAACTTCGCAGAGAATGGAACTTCTTCTCAGTGAAGGTCTTGGTGAAGATGTTTGTCATCTTTTTTGTTGAAGGACAGAATTGTAGGTCGATTATCCCCTCGTGTAATAAGTCCCGGATGTAGTGCATGTGGATCTCAATGTTCTTCGTCCGCTGCCTCTGAACTAGATCTCTACAGAACTTACAAGTGCTCTGGTTGTCACACCAAATGACGATCGACCGATGAAAATGAATGCCCAAGTCAGTGAAAAAATGTTGTAGCCACATAGCCTGAATGGTTATGTTAAATACCCCTTTGTACTTTGACTCAACCAAAGATAGAGCAATGGAAACTTGCTTCTTGCTCGACCAACATATAGGCCCGAAACCAAGAGTGAGTGAGTAACCATATGTGGAATTGCGATCAGTGCTATCGCCATCCCAGTCAGAATTAGTAAACTCAATGAGATCTAATTTAGAGTCTGTTGCATAATGAATCCCAGAGGTGATGGTGCCTTGTATGTATCGAAGGATACACTTTGCATCCTTCCAATGTAGCTCATGCAGCTCCTGCATGAACCTAGAAACTGTGACAACTTCATAGGAGAGGTCTGGTCTGGAGTGTGTGAGATACAACAATATCCCCACTAACTTTTTGTACAGTGTGATGTCAACCAATGGAGTCTCCCCGCCATCCTCAAGTTTAACTCCTGATAGGAAAGGAGTCGGAGAACACTTATAGTCTGTCATGTGAAATCTCTCAAGGATATCTCGTGCATACTTGGCCTGAGACAATTTGATGCCTGATGCATCCTAAATGGTATCAAGTCCAAGGAATAAGTGTAGTGGACCCATGTTCGTCATCAAATACCTATCATGTAGAATCCTCTTGAATGCGACAATCGTTGAAGTCGAGCAATCAGTGATCAAAAAATCATCAACATATATAACTAAGAGTAGAAGTGAATCAGCCGTCATGACCATGTAGACATTCAGTTATGATTTACAATGTACAAAGTTCTGTGACAATGGGTAGGATTCCATCTTGGCATACCATGCCCTCGGAGCCTGCTCGAGGCCATAAAGAGACTTCTTCAGTCGACAGACCAAAGATGAGTCTTGCATAAATCTATGGGGCTACTCCATATAGATATCCTCATAGAGATCACCATGAAGAAATGAATTCTTCACATCCGTTTGATGAACTTCCCTTCCCTTGGTTTCCGCAATGGAAAGTGTCAATTGTATGGAATCCATCTTTGCTACTGGAGTGAAGGTATCATCATAGTCAATACCATGCACCTACTGAAAGCATATGGCAACAAGCTTGGATTTGTATCTGCTAATATGTCCATCCGCTATGCTCTTGGTCTTGTAGTCCCATCTACATATGACAAGTTTCCTCCCATAAGGAAGGGGAAATACATCCCAAGTTTGGTTCTTGAGGGGGAGTTGTACTCCTCCTGCATAGCGGATTCCCAAAATGGATTTCCAACAGCCTCGCCATAATACTATGGATCTGAATACTGGACCAAGAAAAGATGCATGGAAGGAAATGGTTCATTGGTAGTGAGTGCAACAGGAGGCTCCTCGAAATCAGATCCAGTCCTCATAGTATTGGTTGGATTACCAACAAGATCCCCTGCATCCTGAAGAGTAGTTTGTTCCCACTTGGGCCTCTGCTCTGGATCTGCAACTTCTTCTGTATGCTCTAACTCTACATCTGACTATGATGACTTTACATCTGAATCATCTGATTCCTTTGAATCAGAACTCTCATCTGAAGAATATTCGGCATGTGCATGCTCATCATCTCGGACAGGTGGAAGAATGAAGGTGACTGCATGCGGCTGCTGAGGTACATTCGAGACACTTTCCTAAAATTGGACACTTTTTTCAATGATGAGTTGGTCCGAGGAAATATCAATAAGTATGTATCCCTTCACATTATCGAGGTATCCAATAAAAATGCACTCATTGCTCTGTGGATCAATTCCCTTCCTCTTTTCACAGGGAATCCAGACCCATGCACGTGAACCAAAAATATGAAAGTGGGTCACTTTTGGTTTGAGGCCGCTCCAAGCCTTGTAGGGGGCATTATCCTTGACATATCTATGGGGAGATTTGTTTTGGATGTATGTTTCACAATTAAGTGCTTCGGCCCATAGTCTTTGTGGTAGTGACTTTGCATGCAACATGCAAGATGCCATCTCCTTTAAAGATCTGTTTTTCTGCTCAACAACTCCATTTTGCTGCGGAGTATCGGGAACTATGTGTGGAAACTGAATCCCTACCTCATGACAAACATTTTTGATCTCATGATTGACATACTCTCCCCCGTTATCAGTTTGAAGGATTTTGATTTTCTTTCTAGACTGTGTCTCAACCAGGGCTTTGAAATCTTTGAGGTGTTGAGAGACCTCAGATTTTTGTTTGAGAAAGTAAATCCATGTGAAACGTGAGAAATCATCAATAAAAATGAGAACAAACCTTGATTTGTTGATATATGTATGCAGAAAAGGACCCATGAGGTCACTATGGATCATATCTAAAGGCACAGAAGCTCTCTGAGACTTTCCTTTTTCGAATTTCTCTTGAGGGTGTTTTCCAAGAACACATCCCTCACATACTCCCTTGGAGAAATGGATATTTGGTAGACCATCAACCAATATTTTCTTTCTAAGTTGTTGCATATATCTAAAATTCAAATGTCTAAACCTTTCGTTCCATATCCTACTACTTTCATCATCATGGGTAAGCAGTAAAGCAAAATCTGGTTCAATAAATTGAGAAAATGTATATAATCTAGATTGATGATTTACCTCATCTGTAGCAACCCTGAAGTTGGTTTTCTTGTCATAGATTTCCATGGAATTTGGTTTGAATATTACTTTATTTCCGGTGCCATAATTATTCATATGATACATGAAGAGAAGGTTGAAAGAAATTTTTGGAACGTGCAACACATTCTCGAAGCTTCTGTTGGTGAGCTCAATCCTTCCTTTGTCGGTGACTTTGACTAGAGAGTTGTCCCCCATCAAAATAGGAGGACCTTTTCATGCATCCAATGAATAATAGACTGCTTTTGTGGCATCCATGTGATGTGATTCTCCCGAATCTATGATCCAAGCATGGTGAGAAACATTTGGTGAGAAACATTTGTCTCTCCTCCTTATATTTATCAACCCCACAAACTTTGAGTTGTGACAGTAAATCCTTGAATTTTGTAAAGAAATCTTGGATATTGTCAAAGATTTTTGGATCCAATGTGAGAAATTCAACCTCCATCAGGTTTCCCATCATCTCATCTTGTTTTCAAAATATCCCTTCCAAGGTGGTCCAGGCTTCATTGGGAGTCTTACAAGAAGATATGTGAAAAAGGAGATCGGGAGAAATAAGACTGCAAATTGTTCTGAATGCTTCATGCATTCTATTTAAGTACTTGTATTTTTCTATGGATGATGTCAGTTTTGTGTCTGTATTCAAGGTTAACCTATACAATCCTCTGGTTTGGATATGTATGACTATTTTCTCCTTCCATGCAAAGTAGTTGTAAGGTGTAAGATTGAATTCTTTTGGGAAATCCATCTTTTCGTTGTCTTCAATCTTTTGAACCTACAAAACAATTTAGTGTAGATTTTTCTTAGCAGTCCGTCGACTTGATACCATGTAAATGTGTTGAACCCGCACATAATGGATCTAGCTAGAAAATACCACACACATTTGCAGATATAAATTGAGAAAGAAGAAGAAAGAGATAAAGAATGGAATAATTCTCATTAACCGTAATGAATAATGAATAATTTACACATGATATACTCTTTATAACTCAATCAATGTGCACTAGAGGAGAAACAATGCACCATAGTAGTGGCATATATTGATCTGGACACACACCAACAGTTACGGGAGTGAACTGCCACCTAGTCTAGTCTCTCAAGCAGTTACAGGAGTGAACTGCCACCTAGTCTAGTCTCTCAAGCAGTTACGGGAGTGAACTCCCACCTAGTTGAGTTAACTAGTCAACCAGTCTTCAGTTAACTGACTGAATAGAGTGTAGTGAGGAGTATATCAAGGAATCAAGGGTAATGCGTCAGTATGGTGATGATCCCAAGGCAAGTTGGCATTAGCATGGTGATGATCCCAATGTTGCATGGTGACAAAACCAATGCAGCATCTAGACTCAACTCAACTAGTCAAACTGAAGTGTCAATTAAAGAGAATATTCTCCAGGTGGAATATTCTCCCCTAAAATATAGGAGACTGGATAATGACTGATTATGACTAATAAACAAGGAAAAAACTTAGGAAAAATAAATCGTAGGTGTGTGTGAAGTAACTCCAACAAGAAAAACACTGCAAAGCCACAACATTCACACAAGAGAAGTCTATAAAGTGAGCAACATAACCTTGCAACATTCATAGTGATCATGAATAATCTAGAACAATTCATAGAAAATGCATCACAAACAACAATTTTTCTTCTCCTCCAAAATGGCTCTAAGGGCTTATTTCTATTAAACTTTTAGAAATAGTTCCAAAAAATTACAAAAAAATCAGAGCCCTTTCTAAGTGGGTGTGCTTTGTCATACATAGTTGAGTCTATAATTGTTTCTTGGGACTTCTTGACTTCCCATCAACAGTCACAACTCTTGGTATTCACTATTTTTTTCTTTTGTAGTTTTTGATAATAATTTGCAATCCGGGATTAATTTTATGAATGTCCTTCAATTTTGTCCCTAATGTACGTTTCCCACACTTCAAGAAAAGTGGAAATCAATATCACCCTCATGAACAACATACTTTATAGAATGATTTCATAAATTGTTGAGTTCTAGGACAAAGTATTCATATCCTTTTACAATATGATCAAGAAATATTTTATTAAGTTTTGGTCCTTTTAAGGCACCACCAAATGTTCCCTCATTATGGCATTGGTTAGTCTTTGAGGGGTCCCAGTAGCAAGTTCTTTGGAGTGTATGGCTACATATAGCTCGATTTGAATTTGGTCATCTGGTTTTGGCTTGCCTAGATATCCAATTTTAGGCAAGTCACACCTATATATGATTTTGGTGGCTATCGTGTGTAGCTTCATGCAGGTGTTCAGAAAATTTTTCAAATCCCTTTATGGTTTCTCCCCAATTTATTGATAGTTTGTGGGAGCTGCATAGATTAACTGATTTTCTCTACCAGACATCCTCGAGAGATATGCAAGAGCATTAGGATTCTTCTCTACACATTTCTCCATTTCATTCATGGCCAATCTCACTCCTATGAATTCTATATTTTTCATTGTGGCTTTGTCTGGTAGTGAGATTATTTGAGTAGCTATGTTTTGAAATTCCTGCAAATCAGTATATAGTTGCTTGGCTATGTCATGGAATCCTTCCTCAACTTGATGACACATATTATGAATTCAATGATATTGGTAATGTCACCTTTATAGAATCTCACCTCCTCCTCTAAACCTCTTGATTTTATCTTTGTAGTCTTATAGCTTTTGGACTATGTACTTGAGATTGTGTTCCAAGGGTTGTGTGAATGCTACACACATTGAATCTATGGCCAAGGGATTTTCTCGGATGTCTTCAAATATGGGTGTATTTTTTGTAATAGAGAGTGGGGAAATTCTATAAACAGGAAATATTTTAGTGGTCTTCTAAATAATTTTACTTGAATCCTTGTCAAATCTAAAATATTTAAGACTTGCCACTTTCTTAGCTTTGGAGGGTGTGAATCCTCCTAATCCTAGTTCCCCTGGAAGGAGGTAGCCTATAGTTAAAGTTATATTGGAATAAGCTTCTAGGTTGTTGGTGTCCATTGTACCAATGTTATGTGCCTCTTCTTGAGCTTTCTTCTCTTCTTCCTCTGTCCTTTTTCTTTCTTCTTCTTCTATCTTGAGCTCCTCTTCTTGCTCTTTTCAGATTCTTTCTCTCTCTTTTTCTTCTTCTTATTTTCTTTTCCTTTCTTCTTTAATTGATACTTTTATAGCATCTTGATGTTTGAGGGATTCATCCCCCCTTTTATTCTTTTCTTCTTCTTCTTCTACTGCTCTAGCAT
>ML799667.1:119589-129725 GCA_009831015.1 Picea engelmannii
CATATGAAAATTTGGATGCTTCCCAGGGAATATTCATTTTGCAGCTGACACAATCTCTTCCATGGTGGAAAAGAGGATATCTTCCTAGTTCAAAATGTGTCATTAATTATGATAGAGTGGATCAAAAGGACCCATGACACCCTGAAATTTTGGGCATCAACTTCTCCATATAGATGACAGAGAATAGCTACTACATATTTATATGGAATCCTCAACATCTTCATGGGGTAATCATTGGATTTCCTAGTATTTAAATTATTTTCTAGGATCCACTTATTATTCATAACATCTTGGGGATCTAAAGGGAAGTGATTCATCCAATATTCAATGAGATCAACTTCTTTGTCAGGAATTTTGTAGCATGTTCTGAGCACTGAAGGGCTAAAGGTGTTAGGATATTTAGACACTTAGGAGTTAGATAAGATCAAATTGGTCTAATGTGTTGTTAGGTTAAAGTGTGTTTCTTTAGTATGCATTTGTAGTTATGTAATTCGATGGTCACAATATGTTCTAGACATAGAGTGATTCCATGGATCATATTCTCCTTGATGTTAAAGACTACATTGATATTTGACTTAGCACTCAATTGGTTCGTGATCTCTATTTAAAGATAAAGGAGGGTCATTTGTTGATGATCAATTGTGATAAAATCTCTTGTAATACTTTTCTTTTGCATTAATAAATTGCCCCAAGTGGTCACATTGGATGGGATCGTGGATGTTTCCCCACTGGGGTTTTACCACATAAAAAAATTGGTGTGTTGATCTATGATCTGGTTGTGTGAGTAGTTACTAAAGGTGTTCATCCTCTGTTGGAATACCTTGTGTTTTCTAACATGGTATCAGAGCCTATTTGAATACCCTTTCCCATTGTAGATCGATATCTTGAAGTTGCATTGTCGCATATATGGTTTCTACTATTTCCATAAATTTTTTGATTGAGTTGATTTTTCCATTGCGTCCATAACACTCTTTTCAGTTAGAAACACTTTTTGTTTCACTCGAAAATGTTTTTTTTTCCCAAGATACGACCATTTTAGTCAGATCTAGACGTATAAATCTTGAATACGCCCCTTTTAAAAAAAAATTACAGAGATAATATTTTGGTTTTCTGTTTTTTTTTGGGTTGTTACTCTTTCTGGTCTATGTATTCTCTTTTCCTTGCGCCCTGTACGATCTCGAAAAATAAGAAACAAAGAATACATTGTTTTTTTGTTTGTGAATGCTCTTTGTCGTGCGCTCTGTACGATCTCGAAAAATAAGAAACAAAGCATAAATTGTTTTTGTGTCTATGTATGCTCTTTGTCGTGCGCTCTATGCGATCTTGGTAAATCAGAAACAGAGAGAAAACTTACATTTTCCAAGTAAGTTGACCAACATCTAACCCCTTGTTGTTGTCAAGAAGCGAATTTTTTTATGTGTGAGAACACATGAAAATAATTTATTTTTAGCACGCACTTCAAGTACATCTTCAACAACAACAACAAAAACACCCCCCATCCTCCTTAAGATTCTAATGTGTTTTTCACTAGCTCACTTGGTTGAAAATTCCTTTATTAAGTAAGAGGCCTTGAGTTCAAGTCTCTTTTTTGTTACTTTTTTGAAAAATTTTGTGCATCCATTGTAGAGTGCATTTCACTTAATTTATAAAAGTGAATCATTATAAGTGTCTTAAATATTCTTTTTGGTTACTCTTTTTTGCATGAAAATTTAATTTACAAAGTAACTTCAATGTAAAAGTGATTCCCACTTATTCTATAAAAGTGGGTCACTTCATAAGTAACTTATTTAAATTGAGCTTATAGGAAAAGTTAGATAAGGAGGAGCATAACCACGTGGACCAACTTCTACTTGCCACATGGCTCTTTGGTTACCGTTTATGATTTTTTTCAAAAGGGCATAACTTCCACATCCAAAGTCTATTTTCAATGCCTTTTTTCTTAAACAACCTATTTTTTCAGAGCTTTCCTTCAAGACCATCAGTTTCATCTTTTGAATCTATATTTTTTTACCTATTTTAATATGGATTCTCCCAGTGATATTTTTCTTACCAGCCCCAACTACTTCTCATGGAAATCCCATATGGAGGATGTACTAAGAAGTAAAGGATTGTACCGAATTACCTTGGGAAAAGAACAAGGACCCATTGATGATGAAAATAAATTTAAATGGGGTCATAAGAATTATGAAGCACGTGTACTAATCAGAATTTCCATCTCTCTTTATTTAAGGCTTCACCTTCAAGGAATTAATGACCCTGATGCATCTTGGGACAAGCTTCAAGCTATGTTGGTAAACGCAATATCATTTGATTCCACTAGTTAGAAAATCATTTAATGACTCTAAGTCCCAATGATTTTACTTGCATTGAATATTATTTATCTAAGTTCAAAACACTTAAACTTTTATGTATAGAGTGAAAAATAGATTTGAAGGAAAACCAATGCATATATATGTTATTCTTGATAAGCTTGGTAGTGCATATTTTGTCTTTGTATCTACCTTTTATGCCACCAAAGAAGCTCTAGGCAGTGCTTTTAAAGAACTGTTGAGTCTCTATTTTGACATAGATAATGCCCTATCTTACCCTATATCTAAGCCTTTTTGCCTCTGTTATAAAGCTATACTGAACTACTTCCCCCAAAAATACATGCCTAATAGCTATGTCATGTCTACAAGAGGTAATTGATGATTTAAAGCATGTTTGTTTAACTTTCTTAAATTAATTCGATTGAAAGTGTTTTATTTTGTATAGTCCTAATGATTTGATTTATGAGCAGTTTATCCGACACTACCAGACACTATGTAATCCGGTACCAAATCCATTATGGTACCTAAGACAATTTTAATCTGGTACTAAATCCATTATGGTACCAAGACGTGTGCTATTCCGGTACTACCTACTCTGCTCTATTCTGGTACTAGACTCGCGACTGTGTGTAATCCGGTACCAGAACCTCTGTTTCCAGAATGTGCCAGTTGGACCTAAATAATGGTGAAGATTTTGAGAAGACGGTTGGATAGAAGCGCTCGAGTAAGTTTTCTAGTTGCAAGAGACTCCATCTCTCATGCACTTCATGTCGTGAGGATGGAGTCGATTCCTAAAAATTCGATGTAAATAAATGTGAAATTTCTCAAACTGTTTAATGTTTATCCATAGATATTGATAGTATCAGCTTACCTTATATAAGGAATGTTGTATAGATGATAGAGGATAATAGTGAATGTAAAAAGTATATTGTAAGAACCAGACAATACTTATCATTGTCATGTATGAAGTAAAAGACTTTTGATCCAATTTACCAGCTGAATTAATACAGAAGATCTTTTATGTAAATCCTTGGATGTGAGTGAAAAGTTTTAGTCTGTTACTTCCTTAAGAGGTTCCTTGTTGGTTCGGCAAGGGCCCACCGCCCCAACTAAGGTAAACCTCCTTGTATAAGTTCTGTGTGTTTCTGTGGATAGTTTACAACAGTGTGTGTGTGATTGGTCTTTACTTCATTTTCAAGATTGATCATTGAGTTAATCATTTTGGATTGGTGTGAATAAGAAAGTGTTAGATCAAATAGACATTTCATTCTCAGATGTTGAAGGTAGCTATTTCATAATTTGAAGTGTGGGACTGATATTTTGAGTTTATGATTGTAGTAGACCTAGTATCGCAAGGGACCAAGAGACTTTATATTTCATATTCATGTTCTGTAATAAAGTCTTTCAGTTATACTGAACTTCCCTTGTGCTGGTTTGATTGAATTACATGAGGTTGAAGTTGGATTTTGTTTCGAGAATGGTTGGAATTGATTGTTTTAATTGCTACAGGAGACAAGCTTCTTAAAGTTCATCTTTTCAATTCAAGTCCCTGAAATGAACAGACTTGTTTCTCTAGGACAACATCTCTTTGATTGACTGTTTGTTTAAGTTTCATTATCAATTTTCTCTTCTAGGTTCAGAGGATACATTGAAGTATTTAGAAATCTTAGAAATAGGATTTTTATGTTATTAATTATTTCCTATATGAAATAGACTTAGGTAGGTTACTTGTTCTCGACACATATAGTGTAACGACTCTTTTGATTACGAATCCTGGATTGACATTTAAATGAGTGTGAGATATACATTGGACATAATTACGCACCAACATTTTGGCACCGTTGTCGGGGAGTTGTAAACGGTAACAGGTAGCATATTTTTTATTGGTTTGATGAAGTATTGGATTGGATTTGAGGATAATCTGAGGGCGGAGAGAAGACGGTAAGACAAGGTAAGAACCTGTGCATCCACTTTCGTGGGTTTTCTCCAAATTCAGGTTGTCTTCCTACCTCTAATTAGGAATCTGCATTTTCATTTATTTCATTTTTTTATGAGTAGGTACAGGGATAATAAAGGTAGATTTATTTCTCCTAAAATCTCAAAAAAACTAGAAAAGAAAACAACAAAGAAACCCCCCCCTTATACTAATTCATCGAAAACTCATGCAGGAAAATTTCTCAGAGGAGAGAGATCAAAGGAAACAATTGAAACAACAGCAAAAGGCACTAGATATGAAGCCACTGTTCAGATTAAAGACATAAGGCAGCAAGAAAGGGAGGAAGCACTGGCAACCCCATCCAGAGGAGAAACTGGAAAAAAAGAAGAAGCAGAGGTGGTAATAGAAGAGGCTGCATCTGCTGTTGGGAGGCCACACAAAACCTTGGAACAACCAGAGATACCAGGTAACTCGATGGTGGAGCCATCACTCAGTGGAGAAAAATCACCACCTCCCTACAGATTGCTTGGAAACATGGCAGAAGAAGAGGGAAACATAGCCAATGAAACAGAGACATTTGGATTCCCCATACTGGATATTGCTAAAGACATTGCTATGAAGAACATTCCATTATCTTCACTTCCTCATTTCCAAGGTATGTCGACAGAAGACCCTGACTCATTTTTATTTGAATTTGACAGATTGTGTAGGAACTATAACTACACAGATAATGCTCAAAAATTAAAAAAATTCCCAGCCACACTAAAATATTCGACACTGCGGTGGTTCATGAGCTTAGGGGAACACACAATTTTGTCTTGGGATGGTTTGAAGGAGACCTTCCTCCAGAAATACCAAGATTAATGCAGACCTAGGGATGCTAGGAATGATATATTCAAAATGCAGCAATCGGAAGAAGAAAGCTTAGAAGACTACCTAGAGAGGTTCTTATACAATTACCAAAAGACTAAGCAATTTTCCTTAGATACAACTACAGTTAGGACTGTCTTTCTAAAGGGTGTGAGGGATGATTGCATTGAAGTGTTAAACCTCATGATTTCTGGGGACGTATACCAAAATCCATTTGCAGACATAACAGAGTATTGTAAAAGATACTCTCGCAATCAAGCTAAAACGAGGAAAAGTATAAGGGACCCTACCAACAGAATTGCTAAACCCACTAGGAAATCTATTGGAAAAATTTAAAATAGATATCCTAAACACCATCAGTTCCCAACTAGATACCATGAAACTTAAAATAAAACAAGAGGAAGAAAATGTTGCGTTAGAAATTTTTTGTCATCTATGTAGGAGGAAACACCCTAAAAAGGAATTCCCCCTCAATGTTATTGAAATCTGTGGTCTTTTCACAGAGGACCATCCTACTAACGAATGCCCTTCTCTTCTCGGACTCAAGGCCATGTTCAAGAGAGGAGGAGAACCTGAGACATCCTACCCCCCTAGGAGACCATTGAGACAACAAAAACCCAACACGTTTGTCGACCCAATTACACAATACCCCCAAAAGAAATGGATACCCCCCATGTCTTATCCTCAGTGGTCGACACAAACCCAAACTTGGCAACAGGGGTGGAGAGGACATGTATGTGGAAATTTCCCCTTTCAACCAACAAATTTTCCCACATATCCACAATATCCTTCGAATATTTCACAGTTTCTCCCAAGATTTAACCCCCCTACTCTTCTTCCACCCCCACAACTACAACAACCACTTGCACTACCCATGAATCCAAATATGCAGAAACCAATGCAAGTTGCACCCATCCAAAACCCTCCTCGGCCTACCCCTATTCCTGCACAACCTATCCCTAACCCAAATAACCGACCGACACAACCTATACAAAATGTTGAAGTACAAACCTTTCCTACATATGTAATAACGCCAAATCTGTTTAATGGAATTGAATTAAGATCAGGAAGGATTGTAAATAAAACAAATCCCACTATGGTCATTCAAGAAGAACAAGTGCATAATCACACAAACCAAGAAGAACAAATAGATGTCCAAATGGTTCAAAGAGAAGAACAGATGATTGATCCATTGAATGAAGAAAGAAACACTCCAGTACCACAAGGAATCCCTTCTCCCAACTCCCTTGCAGAAGAAACACCCCATGAAATGAATCCCCCTTACCCAGAAAGGTTGCTCGTAAAGAAAACTAAGGAACCTCTAGAACATAATCTAGAGACTGAACTCCGGAATATATGTGTAAAGATCCCACTACTACAGACCATTAAAGACATACCTATCTATGCTAAAATTGTAAGGGACCTTTGCATTAAAAATACATGGAGAAAGAGGAAGGAAACTCCTATCATACGAGTGGTAGGGAAGTTATCTGAATTTATAATAGAAATTCCTTCCAAGTATAGTGATCCAGGGAACCCAGTGGTAACCATAGAAATCAATGGTGTTGCCTTACCTAACACATTGATTGATCTAGGGGCAGCAATAAATGTGATGTCAGTAAACACTATGAAAACACTGCAACTATATCACTTAAGACCTACACAAACTTTGCTAGAGCTTGCAGATAAATCAGTCATCACCCCAGCAGGAAGTTTAGATGATATAACAGTGACATTGGCCTCTTGGGAATACCCTATGGATTTATTGGTAATCCATCCCAAATCCCCAAAACTAAGACACCCAATGGTACTCGGTCGACCTTGGTTGGCCACTGTTGATGCATTCATCAGTTGTCGATTTGGAGAAATGACAATTTCCAATGGCACTCAAAGTCAAAAACTTATCCTTTTTCCCCCCGCCCAACCAGCCACTGAAGTTCCTTTCTGGTTGGAGAATCCTTATGGGGAGGAGGACTGTACTCAGCCCTTGTTGACACTTGAACAAGTAAAAGGAGTACAAGAACACTCTAAAGAACAAATACTAAGTCTATTATTGGTTGTTTCAACATGCATTGACTATCCCCAATATTTCCCTAACTACACACACATATTTAGCCCTGAATTTCAAGAAACTTGGTACCCTTACACTTCTACAATAGCCACTCTTTCACAAGTAGAGGAAGGGAAGGAATCTGCTGTCCAAGATGTTAAAATCAGTCCTGGGAAGTCCTTATATATCAATGCCAGCCTAGAAACAGATCAACAACAAAAGCTGGTACAAATGATTCAAGGGAAATCTGATGCGTTTGCATGGGATTACTCTGACATGAAAGGGATCCACCCAGATACCTGTATGCATCATATTTACACTAACAATCAAATCAGACCTGTCTGACAGCCCCAAAGAAGAATGAACCCATCCTTGAAAGATATAGTAAAGGAAGAACTCCAAAAACTCCTACAAGCCAATTTCATTTACCCTATATCAGATAGAAAATGGGTCTCCCCATTAGTTATTGTACCAAAGAAAAATGGGAAATGGAGGATTTGTGTGGAATTTAGAGAACTAAACAAGGCCACCTATAGGGACTACTTCCCTTTACCTTTCATAGATCAGGTCTTGGATACTTTATCTAGGAAGAGGTACTTTTCTTTCCTGGATGGGTTTAGTGGTTACAACCAAATACAAATTTCACCAGAAGACCAAGATAATACCACATTCACCTGTCTTGGGGAACCTATGCCTAAAGGGTTCTCCACTTTGGGTTATGTAATGTCTGATGATTTCCAACAGGCTTTGGATAATTTGAAGAAGGTACTGGTTAGATGTAAAGAGACCAACCTCTCACTCAGTCACGAAAAATCGAGAATGTTGCTTACTGAAGGCATTGTTCTAGGTCACCACATCTCCAATACAGGAATAAGAGTGGACCCTGCCAAAATCGACATTATTTCCCAAATTAAGATCCCTAGTTCACAAAAGGAAATCAGAAGTTTCTTAGGGCATGTCGGCTACTATAGGAGGTTTATTAAAAAAATTACAAACCTAGCTTCCCCCCTTTTCAAACTACTAATGAAAGATGTTTAATTCTATTGGGATGAGAAATGCCAAATATCCTTTGAAATCTTAAAAACAAAACTTTCAAGTGCCCCTACTTTGAGAGGTCCAAACTGGTCTCTTCCTTTCCATATCTGTACAGATGCCTCAGATACCTCTTTGGGAGCTGTATTAGGACAAAGGGAAGGGAAGATTCCTTATGCTATATACTTCGTTAGTAAGAACCTCTCACCTACTGAAGCAAACTATATTGTCATAGAGAAATAATTTTTATCAGTAGTACATGCCATCAACAAGTTTAGACACTATATAACAGGATACAAAGTTTTTGTGCACACTGACCACTCAGCTATCGGATTTCTAATGAATAAACCTGTTACAAATGCTAGAGTAACTAGATGGTTGTTGTTACTACAATAATTCAATATCACTATCATAGATAGGCCTGGAAGAGACAACTTGGTTGTTGATTTCTTGTCTAGGCTTATCCATACAGGTGACAGTACTCCAGTAGATGATGATTTTCCAGATGAGAATTTATTTTCCATTTATAATTTCACCCCTTGGTATGCAGACGTAGCCAACTATTTGGTAACTGGCAAGCTACCTCAAGGTATGACATCTAGAGAAAAACAAAGAATCATTCAGCTAAGTGCCAATTATATGTGGCATGAGGATACCCTATACCGAACAAGACCTAATTTGGTAATCAGAAGATGTGTCCGGGAAGATGAAATGAAGGATATCTTCAAAGCCTTCCATCATGGCCCATGTGGAGGCCACTTTGATGACAAAAGGCCAGCTTACAAAATCCTACAATCTGGCTATTATTGGCCGACCCTTTTCAAAGATGCAAAGAAATATGTGGCCAGCTACGATGATTGCCAAAGAATGGGAAAACCTACAGCAGTGGACGAAATGCCACTCCAAGCCCAAGTAGTAATCGAACCCTTTGAAAAATGGACCTTAGATTTTGTAGGACCTATCAATCCCATGTCCCGCAAAACAAAGTACATATTAGTTTGCACAGACTATGTAACAAAATGGGTAGAAGCCAAGGCCCTGTATTCAGCTAATGAACAATCTGTTGTAGACTTTCTCTTTGAGGAAATTTTCACTCGTTTCGGGGTACCTCGGGAAATAGTCACTGAACAAGGGACACATTCACCTCAAATTTGGTCAAGGCTCTTACCGAAAAATACAAGATCAAACACAGAAAGTCTTCGCCCTATCACCCTCAAGCCAATGGCCAAGTGGAATCGACCAACAAAGTGATAGAGGCCATCCTCACTAAGACTATTCAGCTACATCACAAAGACTAGGCTGATAGGTTTCCTGAGGCCTTGTGGGCCTACAAGACAGCCTGGAAAAATACAACAGGCCATACACCTTATGAGTTGGTGTATGGGAAGCAGGTACTACTGCCCATAGAGTTTCAGGTAAAGACCTTCAGAATTTCCATGCAATTAGGAATGGACCTGAATGAAGCTCAAAAACAAAGGTTATTACAATTGAATGATCTTGATGAGATAAGACAGGATGCTCTACAAAGAACCACCCTGATACAAGAGCAAAGGACCAAATGGAACGACAAGTACATTAAAAATAAGTCCTTCCAGCTAGGTGATTGGGCCCTCCTATATGATAGCAGATTAAAAAAATTTAAATGCAAACTGTCTACCAGATGGATGGGGCCCTATGAGGTTGATACAGTCTATGACAATGGTGCAGTAGGGATAAAGACTATCGATGAAAAACAGACTTCCCTTGTTCTAAATGGACATTGACTGAAGGTTTATCACAAAACTTTGTCAAAGGAGGATTTTGTCAAAAATGTTCTTCAGACTTCCGAAATGCAACTGGTAAGAAAGAGGGCTTCTTCTCCTGTTGACCTACCATAGTAAGTTCAAATTGTATAAATTCATTTTATGTACATAGGTGTGTCATGAGATGAAGTTTTTTT
>ML799667.1:129821-143437 GCA_009831015.1 Picea engelmannii
TGGTGGTGTTCCCATGTAGATAAACAAATGAGGACAGCTACCAGAGAGAGTCTTCTTTAAGTTTTTTAGACTCTTTAAAATTGAAAATACCGGCGAGCAGGAACTGGCCTGGGCTCGATAAAAATCCACGGGACATTATAGAGAGTCTTCTTTAAGTTTTTCAGACTCTTTAAAATTGAAAATACCGGCGAGCAGGAACTGGCCCAGGCTCGATAAAAATCCATGGGACAATATAGAGAGTTTCCTTTAAGTTTTTTAGACTCTGTAAAATTGAAAATACCGGCGAGCAGGAACTAGCCCGAGCTCGATAAAAATCCATGGGACAGTATAGAGAGTTTCTTTTAAGTTTTTCAGACTCTGTAAAATTGAAAATATCGGGGAGCATTAACTAATCTGGGATCGATAAAAATCCACAGAAAAGTAGTAGTTAGGATTATTATTTTATTGTAATAAAAGAGGAAATGCCAGCAAAAGCGTGGTCACCTTGGTTCCAGAAGAAAATGAGTTATGTCATCTCAGTCACTGGTCATTACAGAGTACCCTCCTATTACAAAGATTTCCTGCATTATTCTTCTATAAACTTTGGCAACTACATGGTTTTTCAGATGAATTTGACCACAGAACACCAGCTATTCATATAAATCATTGTCACTAGAATCAGTGTCAAGATTTTAAGCTCTAGAAAAATGTTCATTTTTGTGCTTATCTCACATCAATGATCACCTCTATGTACGAAGGGCCACCCCTGTACCAAATCATCTCATTGTGCCTATTCGGTACCAGATCCTATCCAGTATAAAAGAAGGGACCCTGCACTATTCCGGTACTAATTACCAATTTTACACACAGGTGATCCGACACTCAGGTAATCCGGTACTCAGGTGATCCCGTACCAACTACAAATTCTACACACAGGTGATCCGGTACTCAAATGATCCCATACCAATTTCAACTCGGTGCCCAGGCGATCCGGTACTCAGATGATCCGGTACTGGTAAGAATATGATGGGTAACTTTCATCATGTTTCCAAGTCGTTGTCTAATTATTAGTGCTAGGACATACAGATTCGACACTTTTTTCCGTGTTATTTAAAAGGAATTAGACTAAATATGCATTTAGAACATCTGATTGCTCTTGGATCATGATGTACCCTTGTTTTGTCATGAATCTCTGTAGAAATATTAGACCTCACTTCTGTGAGGAGGAAGTGTCCTACGAAATATCAAGAGGGAAAAGTCACAATGTCTTTTACCGGATCAAACTCATACTCCCTCTGTCTATCCGGTAAATAAACCCCATGATTCGTTGTTGTACTATATGAGACGACACGAACAACGAATCACAACATATTGAGTAATGATCCCAGCCGATTTCATATACCCGAGTCTCAATCATAATGACCACATCCTTCTGTGAATATCGTTCGACACCAAGATTCCCATGAATCTGGAAACCGTTAGTAGATCCGACCTACCTCACCATATCATCATGAGTATCAACGTGACCGTTGTAATCTACACTTCCATTCATAAACACTCTTTTGGATGGCTCTGCCATCTAGATGAGCATTATTTATTGTTGTTGTCACACCATCTACAAACACACTATGCCTTCGTATCCATTTCATATTTTTCCCAACCGATACTCTATCATCCAGTACTCAATCCTCAACCCTCTGTATGTTCTTTATCTACCCGAGAGAATTGTTTAAGCTATCATGGGGGTCGATAGGCATGAGCCCATATTTCAAATATACAGAGAAACAACATAATATCAGGATTGTAAGAAAAAATATGAACAAGTAGGGTGGGTGCCATTCTTGGAGAAATTTAAAGGTCATCATGAGGGAATTTCTCTCATCTTTGTGCAGACATATGATGGAGAAAATGTGCAGCTTGGGGATGTGAAGTTAAAAATTACAGAGGCCACTATAGCAGAAGCTACAGGTCTCTCGATGGATGGAGAAAAATACTTCAAGAGAGTGATCATTGACAAAAATCTCTATCAAAAATTCCTCAAGCCAGAACATCATGACCTCGATTGGACCAAGGGCGTCCCTCGAAGCTACATTAAAGAGGAATATTGGATGATGCTTATAAGTCTGCAGAAATTCCTCACCTGCGAGGGAAGGTATGTCGTGACCTTCATTTATCATTTAAATCTTTTATCACATATCGAGGGAGGACCACAGATTAATTTTCCCCACTTTTTATGGATGAGTTTAAAGAAAATGGCAAGAGGGGTGAGGTCAGTTTCTAAGAAACCGGAGACTAGCCTTCATCATCATGGTTTCATCAAACTTCTGGTTGTTCATGCTTTAAAAACACAAGGGGGTAGTTGGAAGTAGTTACTCCAACAGAGTTTCGCTCAAGAAAAATCCAAATCGGTCGAGACACAGGAGGCAGGGACACACAGTGAAGGCTCAAGCAGAAAAGAAAATAAAGACAGAAAAATGACATCAGGAGGTAAAGAAGACACTTCTATTCCCAACTCATCTCAGCCCTTTGAGAAATCAGTGACAGAAAAGTCTGTCATAGGGGAACTTATTATATCAAGAAAGAAGATAGCCACTCAATTCTAGAGAGTAAGTCCTACCTCGGTTCAAAGGAGTAAAAGACGAAAACAAGGCTCAGAACCAGGTGGTCAATCGGATAACATTCCTGAAACAATTGTGGAAATGTCATCAGAACCAGCCAGTCAAATAGAGAAGACCCCTGACTTCCATTTAAAAAGAAAGAAAAAGTCTACACAAACTAAAGCATCTAGCTCAGTCCTGTTCCCTAAAGACCAACGATCACAGAATAATAAACAAAAGAAGGAGGAGACGGATCAACAAGAGATTTTACTAGATCCAACTGTAAAATCCCCTCTGAAATCCTCTAAAGAATTGGAAAGTATTTATGAAGTTACTCGGCCTTCCCAAAACTCAGTTGATGAACTGAAGGAGACCGCTAAGGTGACAAGTAACAATAAAAATAAACTAGAAGGAAAGGAGGCACAAGTTCCAAATCCCACGCCTCAATCTTCCAGGATAGGAATACGAGTTTTCTAGTAGAAGCAAACCCCAAAATTTACAATTCAAGCCTACAAGATAAAAGTCAAGTCAACACAGGAGGAACAGGTTTCCAAGCCTACCCTGTCAGTAAATCTAAGAAAAGGAAATTGTTTTAAGAAAATCCTACCCTTGTCAACAAGTCTAAGAAAGCCTCACTGCCCATATGCAGGACCACCAGAGGTATGGCCAAACAGGCGACAACTCCAAACATACCTTCTCCTCAAAGAGAATCTATGGATATTCCAAGTTCTCCAGAAAAAGAGAGTGGTTGGGGAGCTACCACAAGTGAAACAGAAGGACTGGTAACAATAAGTGAGACATAAGGGTTGGTAATAGAGACTTTGATGGATTTGAGGAAAGGAAAAGAAGCTTGAGAGGTGGTAACTCAGGAAGCACTCACACCGAGTCCAGACAAGTCCCTGAGCAGACAAAAGATGATAATAAAGGCTCTGAGGAGTCCGAGGAAAGAAAAAGAGGCTCGAGAGATGGTGGCCAAGAAATTACTCACACCAAGCCCAGACAAGTCCCTGAATGAACAAACATTATTAACAGAAATTGAGAGATTGAAGCAAGAAGTTGAAGAATACAAAATATTGGACAGGCATATCAAGGCAGAAAATGCGGAATTGAAAGAGCAGCATGCAGAGGTCTCTACCAAACTTAACAAGGTCTTGCGATTGATCCATTACACTAGTGTGATCAAGAAGGAATTGAAGAGTGAAGCTTCTGGTGTTAACATATTGCAATATGAGGAATGACAGAGGAGGGTCCAATTGTGCAAAAAGTTTTTGGGTATCAGTTTTTTATAACGTTGCATGAGGACATGCAACACCTTCATCATGGGGGAAATGTTGAGTCTCTATTTTGAAATAGATAATGCCCTATCTTACCCTATATATAAGCCTTTTTTCCTCTGTTATAAAGCTATACTGGACTACTTCCCCCCAAAATACATGCCTAATAGCTATGTCATGTCTACAATAGGTAATTGATGATTTAAAGCATGTTTGTTTAACTTTCTTAAATTAATTTGATTGAAAGTGTTTTATTTTGTATCGTCCTAATGATTTGATTTATGTGCAGTCTATATGGAACTACCAGACACTATGTAATCCGGTACCAAATCCATTCCGGTACCCAAGACAGTTTTAATCCGGTACCAAATCCATTCTGTTACCAAGACGTGTGCTATTCCAGTGCTACCTGCTCTGCTCTATTCTGGTACTAGACTCGCGATTGTGTGAAATCTGATACCAGAACCTCTGTTTCCAGAATGCACCAGTTGGACCTGAATAATGGTGAATATTTAGAGAAGACATTTGGATAGAAGCGCCCGAGTCAGTTTTCCAGTTTCAAGAGACTCCATCGCTCATGCACTTCGTGTCATGAGGATGGAGTCGATTCCTAAAAATTCGATGTAAATCTTAAATGTGAAATTTCTCAAACTGTTTAATGTTTATCCATAGATATTGATAGTATCAGCTTACCTTATATAAGAAATGTTGTATAGATGATAGAGGATAATAGCGAATGTAAAAAGTATATTGTAAGAACCAGACAATACTTATCATTGTCATGTATGAAGTAAAAGACTGTTGATCCAATTTACCAGCTAAATTAATACAGAAGATCTTTTATGTCAATCCTTGGATGTGAGTGAAAAGTTTGTTTGTTACTTCCTTAAGAGGTTCCTTGTTGATTCGGCAAGGGCCCACCGCCCCAACTAAGGTAAACCTCCCTGTATACGTTCTGTGTGTTTTTGTGGATAGTTTACAGTAGTGTGTGTGTGATTGGTCTTTACTTCATTTTCAAGATTGAGCATTGAGTTAATCATTTTGTATTGGTGTGAATAAGCAAGTGTTAGATCGAATAAAAATTTCATTCTCAGATGTTGAAGGTATCTATTTCATAATTTGAAGTGATATTTTGAGTTTATGAATGTAGTAGACCTAGTATCGCAAGGGACTAGGAGACTTTATATTTCATCTTCATGTTCTGTAATAAAGTCTTTCAGTTATACTGAACTTCCCTTGTGCTGGTTTGATTGAATTACATGAGGTTGAAGTTGGATTTTGTTTTGAGAATGGTTGGAATTGATTGGTTTAATTGCTACAGGAGACAAGCTTCTTAAAGTTCATATTTTCAATTCAAGCACCTGAAATGAACAAACTTGTTTCTCTAGGACAACATCTCTTTGATTGACCGTTTTTTTAAGTTTCATTATCAGTTTTCTCTTCTAGGTTTAGAGGATACGTTGAAATATTTAGAAATCTTAGAAATATGATTTTTATGTTATTAATTATTTCCTATATGCAACGGACATAGGTAGGTTACTTGTTCTCGGCACATATAGTGTAACGACTCTTTCGATTATGAATCCTGGATTGACATTTAAATGAGTGTGAGATATACATTGGACATATTTACGCACCAACAAGAACCATCTCTTGTTTTTTTTTGTTCTTTGATTCGAGAGAAATATAAGCTTGTGCAACTTGGATTGATCAACATTGCAGGTACATCCAACAAATCCTTAGTGGACCAACAAAAACATAAATCCAATAATCCAAGAAGAAACATCCTCGCCACAAAAACAAGTAAAACAAGGGTCCCAAACCCTCGCAGTCGGGTTCTACTTCTAATGGTGACAAAGGAGAAAATTCCAAAAGTAAGAATATTGATAGGCATTGCAACTTTTGTGGGAAAGATGGTCATGTGGAGTCTAAAGGTTTTAAGAAGATGGAATCCTTAAAAGCAACGATGAAGAACAAAAACATCGGTATCGATTCTTCTTCTTCTCATGGACATGCACTTTTTGCTTCTGGTTTCTCCTTCAAGGAAACTTCTACTTATTCTTCTGATGAGTGGCTTATTGATTCTAGAGTATGTTATCATATGGCCAAGAATAAAGCCATTTTTTCTGCTCTAAATGAATGTAACACCAAACAAATATATGTTGGTGATGTTGGATCTCTTAGTGTTGTAGGGTCTGGAATAGTTCAGGTAGATAATGTTCATTTCAATGATGTATTATGTGTTCCAAGTATTTCCTCCAACCTTCTATCAATGTATTAAATCACTCATTCAGGTGAATGAAAAACCGCAGAGTTTTCACCTCACCAAGTTGTAATCAAGTATTTAAAAGATCCTAAGCATGTCCTAGAAATTGGATTTGTTGATGATATTACAAGGTAGTTGTTAAGAACCTGAATCAATCTACCAATATAATCACCACAAATACTAAATACACAATAGATACACAAAGCAAGATAGAAGAAACCACACTTTATTATTACCAAACCCTTGAGGTAGGGAAACACCATACAATGGATCCTATTATGGAAGGGATCATCTCCTGTTCACTTGCCTCTTCGAGGGGGAAACCTCCTAATGAGCTTCAGCTCCAAATACAATAATTCTTTTCATGTCTCATTACATTGCTTGAACCCCTTTATATAGTGCTACCATCACCTAAGAACATTCTAAAGGAGGAATCTTCTAGAAGTAGAACCTTCTAGGAAGTCCTCTTACATTTATTATATCTAACTACCATAGTGGGCCTTATTTAATAATATAGTGGACCTAGTCCACCTTACATTGAATGAACTCAACTATTATCACTATGGGCCCTCTGGGCCCCCCCACAAACTCTCTAGCTACCTTACATTCCATCCCCCTTATGAAAGTGTTGTCCTCAACGCCTGATGTACAACCATATACCAGGGTCCCATGGATAATTGTGGACCATATTGCTGAAGAAGACTAGAGAACCAAGGTCCCATGTAGAAAGGAAATCCACCATGCTGAAATAGTCCAACCACCATTGTAAGCGCGGGTCCCATGTCCAAGTGTTCATGTGAACTCCCCGTGGAAGATTTTTGAACCCAATAACCAACTCAAAATGATGCTCCAAAGACTGACACCTATCATGTGGATCCAAATAAGAAGATCATCCACATAGTGGAAAAGGGTTGTAGCAGAATCTGGAAAGAATAATATCACTGTAGAATATGCAGGATGGACACTGGTAATAATCATTGGCTCTCGATTTGTCACATTGATGCTCTCTATAGAAGGTGGATTAGAGTCATCAAATAAAATATGAAAGTGGTTGTCATCCCAGAAATGACAACTATCCATATACCAATCATCACAATCGGCCTCAAAATCATACCAAGCATATATTTTTTTATTATAGTCATCCCTGATGTCTGCCATAAGAAATATTTTCTGCATGTTATCCAATGAATCTTGAATACTACGGAAACTATCATTGAGGCCATTTGCAAGGTTATGCAATCTAACATCCAATGTGTCATACAATTTGGATTTGAATGCTTCAAGAATTCCCTTGAGGGTTTGAGAGGAAATAGCCATCTGATCACCCTATTATCTCTTCGGTCCCACATCCGTCAAGAAAAAACTCAAAAAATAGAACAATAACTTACTACAGAAAATCGCGGCGTTTTCGAGAAAAACCTTGAAAAACTGTTGAATTTAAAATGCTCATAACTTCACTTCTCGGACTCCGTTTCGGCTGATTTGTTTTTTTGAAATTGGGTGAAATTGTGAGAGGAACTCATATCTGTAATTGTTTTGAGAAAATTTGGCCTCCAGCCGCTACAGAAATAAAAAAAATCGCGTCGTCGTTCGCGGAAAAAACCCTGAAAAAATGCAGATTTTGAAACTTCAATATCTTGACTTTCCGAACTCCGTTTCGGACGATTTGTTTTTTGAAATTGGGTGTTTTTGTGAGAGTAACTCAGATATAAAACCTATTTCTACAATTTTTTCACATAAATATACCAAACATTTATGGAATATCGTGGCCCTCTTTTTTTCTTCTCCGAAAAACAAATCTACAAAAATAAAAATATTTGCCCACAATGTCTACCAAGGAAAGTGATCTGATACCACTTGTTAAGAACCAAATATTGAATACAAAAGAACCACAATATATATAGAATAACAATATGCAAAATCTCATGTATTACTATCAAACCCTTGAGGTATGGCAACACCATACAATGGATCATATTATGGAAGGGATCCTCTCCTGTTCACTTGCCTCTTCGAGGGGGCATCCTCCTATTGAGATACTTCTCCAATATAATAATTCTCTTCATGTCTCATTACATTTATTGAACCCCTTTATATAGTGTTACCATCACCTAAGAACATTCTAGAGGAGGAATCTTCTAGAAGTAGAACCTTCTAAGAAGTCCTCTTACATTTATTATATCTAATTACCCATTTATTATATCTAACTACCATAGTGGGCCTTATTTAATAATATAGTGGACCTAGTCCACCTTACATTGAATGACCTCCACTATTATCACTATGGGCCCTCTGGCCCTCCCCACTACCTCTCTAGCTACCTTACAGCAGTACAAGTTTGACAACTTTGGTTAAAAGTCTTTTCCATCAGTTTTTTATTCTCATTTTTTCTTTTTTATCTTCTCGTTGTTTTTATAAATTTGGCCAACTATGTTGCCATCGAATCATTTTATTTTTTTTCTACTGAAAATAATTTGTTCGAATGAAAATTTCCATCTTTTTTAACTCTGACTTTTGGTTGAACAAGTCAACATTCAACCAAACTATTACTTCAACCAAAAACCTCTAGAACTATAAAAAATAGAACAACGTAGTTTTTTTCCAACTTCAAAAGGGGCAAACATTATGAAATACTACAAATTTACATTTGGACCTGATATTGTTAGACTCAACATCGAATCTACTTTCTACCCATACATTTTTTCTCCAATTTAGTTATGATTTGTTAATTTTAATTAATTTAATCCTAAAATGTATTTATACTTCATTTAAATCTCATTATGAACAGAGGAAATAAAAATTTAATCTCTATAAAAATACACTGCTGAAAATTTTGAAAATTTTTGTTACACGCTATTGGGTTGTCCTCTTCAAGGGGGTATTTTTAGTTTTTTTGTCTTTAACTAGAAACTAGGATAAAATTGAGTGCCACAAAACATGTTTATTTTATGTAACATTTTTCCATTGATCTATTTCAAAAAATACAAAAAATTATTGTGTTTATCTGTTAAATACAAAAGGATAGTATTACATCAGCATAATCTTTTCGTAGCATGTTTTTTTTCCATAAGAAAAACTTTAATATGAAATAAATTTGAGTCTCATAACATGACTAATTATCAATCCCAACATTTTTTAAGACATATTGTAAAACTATTGCCAAATTAACATATTAAATGTCGATAAAAAAAATTCAAAAAAATAATGAATATGAAGCTAACAAATTCCCCCACAAATTATGTTTTTATTGTAAAATGAAATTCTAAACACAAATATAAGTTTTGTTTGTCGGAAGTTGAAGAACTGTTGAAAATATCATTTACTTTCTCAAAACAAAATCAAAATACTAATAGAGATTCATGGTTTCATCCTATAATATCAAACTACTTACTCTACCCCCAAGGATTAGCTCAATCTATTGAACCATCTACCCAAGGCATGTTGTCAATGATCAGACCATAAATCACAGGTTGAAATATGGTCTAGTTCCTCAAGCTCACCAAATGTTATTGTAGTTTACAGTGGATCTTCCCCTCACCTAGATATTTAGGGAAGAGGGTGGATCTCACAAGGATTTACTTAGAAAGGAAAAATCAGCCTATATTATCACAAAGTAGCCTATTTATGGATCAATTTGAGGATGTATATATAAGGTTATTTGTCCATACATTTTAAAGGGCCACAACATGATGGTATCTCTTTCTACCAATTTCTTCCATAATTTCTTGAGCTTAAATGGGGAAGGAAATGTTTCAAGGGGCATTTGATGCATCTATATTGCTAAAATATTTTACCACCATTTCTATTCATAATGGAAATTTTATCCAAAAACTTTCTTCTACCTTATATTGGATTCTCACACCTCAATAATTCCATCTGATGGAAATCCTTTCCATTAATACACGATAATCATTTTTTCCTATTGTGAATTTTGTGCTTAAGGATCAGAGTGTAATCAATATGGAAGATGTTAAGGCTCATTCCTTGGAAATAAAAAATAACTTCAAAGAGGTAGGAAAGCATTCTCCATATTCTTGTCATCATCGTGGGAGAATGGTAAAGTCCATGTAAGCCATGTGATTCACCCAAACCAAGTGGAAGAAACATAAACTCCAAAATATGATCAAACTATCGATGAACATGAATAATCATATTACCTCTTTAAAATAAAATGAAAATGACCCTAGGTTTGATAACTCTTTTATACCTCGGCCACCATCAGACTAAACCATTTTGAAATATTACTATGGGTTTTGAATGGTATCACCTTTAGTAAGAACACCATGGTCCTCTAAATTTCCAAGTATATAATCAACAGTGAGCCACCACCCCTTAAACCATTTTGAAATACTACCATGGGAATTGTATGGTATCACCTTTATTAAGAACACCATGGTCCTCTAAATTTCCAAGTATATAATCAACAACTATCCACCACCCCTTAAACCATTTTTAAATACTACTATGGAAGTTGAATGGTATCGCCTTTATTAAGAATAACTTGCTCCTCTAAATTTCCAAGTATATAATCAACAACTACAAATTATTCTTGTTATCGCACGATTTGTATTTAGTGAAAATACCAACCCAAACAACAAGCGTGTGACACAACTGGAGACACCTATCACTATCACCTCAATAGATACCCCCCTCATTTTAGTGATGGACAAGTCCAACACAAGGGATGATTCCCAAGTGACCCTAGGGGGATTGCAAGGGAAGACGAAAAGAGTTGAAGAAACCACCCCTATAGTTCACGATTAAAGAATCTTTAGGATTAATGGAGGATGAGTATAAGTCAAGGAAAATGTTTCCAAGTGATAGTACCTACAAAACAAATGTTAGACAACCTAATCCAAGAAAATATATGATGAAATAGGCCCCGAGAGAATAGGGAAATCAGTAAGAAACATTGTTATCCCAAAATTGCAACATATAACAGTGATATATCAACAACAAGAGAATTATGAGAGCTACAAATTAGACCATCAAAATAAGCATTTGATATTGGATTAGAAAGCATGTGATTAGTAGACAATATTCCAATGCTTAAACCAAGATTTTGATGTCAAATGAGAGTTGTAAAAGAGTGTTATTAACAATGTTTATGACATAACTATGGCTGCAGATTTTTTTTTTATATAGAATCACATTCTAACCATTAAAATAAGCAAGTAAACCATCCAAATAGTATCCCTTTATCAATATATTAATTATCACATCTCAGAAGCAAATTTCAGCGGTAGAAAAGTGGAGAAATTATATGAGAAATAGTGTTTGTTGTAGCCCTAATAGTTGTAGCTTAAAATGTATTACAGAAAACTAACCACTTGACAAAACAATATGCCCTTGAAGTTGGAGAGAGTCTAAAGTATGTATAATTCAAATCTAACTTGATCAATTTCAAACCATCACTTTTCACGTTTACCAATGCAATAATTACAATCTCCAATGCAAAGGTTAGTGCCTTTTTATTGGGTGAATGGGGTCTCTTTTGTGAAGATTGGGTTAATAAATAAATATGATAATATTATTTATTGATATTTAAACCCTTATAAAACCCAATAAACTTATCTCCTTCCAAATCGTTTAGCCTAAAAATCAGGATGGAATGGGATTTAAAAGTCTTGTAGGGGTGTAAACCCTCCTACTCCCTAGATAAATAAACCTTATCCAAGTCTTGAAACAAGGGTGTAAACCCTCTTACCCCTTGTTTCAAGCCTTATACTCTTTCAATAGCAAGTATGTTATGGGACTTATCGGTAAATGCAGACATAAACAGATCTCCCTAGATCCACCTAGATCTAGAACAAAACAAAACAGGACATGATGATTTCCCTAAGCTCTAATCATTGAAATTAATATCAAACAAGACATGTGCAACATATCATTTAAAGATCGCTTCCTATTGTCATTTTCATCCTAGCTTCATTCCAGTGCTCCTGTGATATTGGATCTGCAAGGGAACACAAGCCGACCAAAGCGAAATCAATATAGCATATTCAAAGAGAACTTATATATGTGATCAAGGAAACATACAATAAAACGAGATAAGTTTTATGGGAAAGAAACATATCACTATATCATATTAAAATGAAAGTAGAGATTACAACCAAAGCCCTGATGTTGCAAAGTCCCCTTCCAATGACCCTTTTCTCCAACAGACACACTTGCTCCAATCCTTGAATGAAGAAGATCTGCAATGACTTGATAAACTAAAATGAAGCTCTCAAGTATGAACTAAAGTAGAATTCCCCATCCAATTCCTAGCCTATTCAATAATAATCTTGCTTGAATCCACCTTCATTAAACTTATCCTTTTCCATGAGAAATCCATCTTTATATAGGGGAAATAGAGATGGTTTAAAAGATTAGGATGATCCCACCAAATCAGAGAAGCGAGTAGGATCCCAACCATACGGATGCCACCTCATCTTCTAGAAATTTCGTGAAGTTTGACCTTTTCTTATCTTCTTGTCATCGTCATACCCTAGTTGTAGAGAAGCCTGTGGAGACGTCGCAAACCATCTTTAGGGAAGAGGGAAATGACCAGGCATAGTCGCATCCTGCTTATGGTGCAGCCTGGGATGACC
The DNA here is from genome assembly GCA_009831015.1 of Picea engelmannii. NCBI lineage: Eukaryota > Viridiplantae > Streptophyta > Pinopsida > Pinales > Pinaceae > Picea > Picea engelmannii. The sequence continues at coordinate 142,531 of ML799667.1, forward strand.
CTCCTTAATAAGGTTTTTGATAAGAGAAAGTCAGTCACTTTTCTCATGAAGATAGGCCCTTTTGGAAATGTGAACACATGTTTGTCAATGAATCATAAAGATGACCAAAATAATGTGTAACAAAGGAAGAACAAATTTTGGTGGAGGGTGTAAGCCCTTTTACTCCTCCTAGGGTTTTAAGATACTTTTCTTGAACCTAAACAAGCAAGATGACAATAAATTGCAGCAATTACTCACCAAACCAAAGAGATAGCATGCAATAAAACCATTAATACCAAGAATCATCTAATTATTTTCCAAATAAAACCATCCAATAGAATTACCTAGCCTTTAGTGCTCCAATAAACAAGTATTGCATCCATTTGCACAAGAAAAAGAGAGGCTGAAATTCTCCAAGATGGTTGAAATTGTAGTCCAAAGGGTAATATTATCAAGTGATGAGTTATATCCAAATGAAAATGACTTGACTCTATTTATAGAGGAAAGCACGAGTCATAGTTTGTTCACAGTGCAATTAAATCCATAATTTTAGGCTAAAACCAAAGTTGCAATGCTTAATTAGCAAATTATTTTTCTCTTTTTGCGCACATAGGCTACAAAATGATAAAAAATAAACAAATAATGGAATGTAAGCCCATAAATATCCTCTCCAAGGTGGCACGTGTGAAATTAGGCCTCCAAAGTCTAGGAAGTCAATCTAGGAAGGTTCCATGTCATCCCCAAATCAAGCTATAATGTGGGTATTCAAGCCCACAACACCACCAAGTGCACCAAATGTTCCAAATGTCCTCTCAAAAGTGTGATGCCATGCTACCCAAGAGGAACATTTGGGACTATGAGGGGAGCCTAGTTCATGTGCTAAATACATCATCCAACGTGCAATGTTCATAATCCTAATCCTCCAATG
>ML799668.1:0-13599 GCA_009831015.1 Picea engelmannii
TCATACTGGGCTGTAGAAAACACCTTTTGACATAACAAAAAAGAGCACAGAAAAAAAAGCCACGTTCCCCTTAAAAATCCCTAAAAAAGGTGAACCTTTGTCCTCCCCAATCTCATTTCACCCTGATCTCACACATTCTGCTCTCATGGAGAAATTGAGCAACAAACAAAAGGCATTTCTCACTGCCAAATCTGAGAAGGAACGGAAAGACAACCCAGGAAGAATCAAAGAGTTAGGATCAAGGAAAAAGTTCTGAAGTTTGATTATTTTGAAACGTATTGTTTTATCTGCTGTTATGCACTCAGTTTGTAAGGCAATCTCTCTGTAACCCAGGGAGAGAAAAGAACTCTGCAGGAAAGAAGAAAAACTTGAGCCTACCCGATCCCCAAGAACCACCGGGATGGGGCAAAGCTTGATTTCAAAAGCAATTTTGAATTTTGTTGCTCACCTCCTAGCCCCTAGCATAGTCGAGGTTGTTTGTACCCTTGCCCCATAGGCAAAATTTGAAACTCATGGTTTTTGTTATCAATTTAATCTAACCATCTTTGTTAAAAAATAATTTTTTATTAGAAATGCAAGTTGATATAAGTTTATTTGAGCAAAACAGCTTCTGATAAGTTGATAAAATAAATGATTTGGAAATTTCTTGTTTTTAATATATAATAGAGTTTCATACATCTGACTAGTCCATGAATTTAAAATTAAAGTACTATTATTATTATAAACACCAATAAAAAACAAACTGTTGAAAACAATCTGACACACATGAGCTAATACAATTAAACCATTCATAACAAACGCAGTGAATAAGAATGATAAACTTTATGAACAGTTATGTCCAATTGGAGTAGTTATTAACAGACTAAATCTAAATGTCCAAATGCTAATCGCAGATAAATTTGTTCTTTTGACAGTGGCTATAAAGCTGAGAGATGAAGCATGATCAAATAGAACAATCGTTCCATGGTTGGTCCCCTTTGTGATGCAAGACAAAGGGCAATAAAAATTGAAACTAACCAAGATCTAAAAGAGAGAAGGGCCTTGCATAAGAGAAAAAAATAAAATGGAGATAGACAGCTCCCACATGAGGAGGTGGTGAAATGAGAAAATGCACAAAAAAATAAATGAGTAGATAGACAAATAAAATGATACCCGTGCCATACAGAAACTTGGCAAGCAGTTTTGCATGTATTTTATTTTAGATTAGGATAAATCAATCTAACACTCTGTTTAATATCATGCGTTATGACATTTTATATGTTTGCATGTATACTGTTGCATCTATATCTCAGGGTTCTTTATGTTTTCCAATAAATTTGGATGTTCAATAACATACCCAAAAATAAAAAAAATTGTCCTGGAAGGCTTTCAATGACCAAATCTCTATCCTGAAAAGGGTCACCTGAAAGACCTAAGTTATATACCCCGGCACTGTCATTTAATGAAAAACATTCGAGATGCATCTTACTACTCTCTGGATACAATTCCAGTATATGGAAACAAAGAACTACCAGCAACTATGCTAACAACTTAATTTACATTTTGTTTGCATAAAGGCAACAGTAATGAGCTAAACCTGCAGTATTTTACATTTTCTAATTCAAAACAAAACCAGATAGCACATGGATATAATCAAGATTGCTTTGTTGCAAAAGCAAGTGATGACTTGCAAGAAGGTTGATGCAGAAGCATCAAGCAGAGTTTGAAAAGACCCCAAGATACGCACTGGAGGATGTGAAGAGAGGGAAGAAAGGCCAATGAAATTATGGCTGACGCGGGGAGATATAAGCCATGTAGATGAACGGTGGATATGAACTTCGGGGAAGGCAGCAGTTATGAAAAAGGACCTCAAAACAATCGAGACAAAACGACTGGGTCGAGACCAACTGAAGTGCTTACACAGGCTTAGAAATAAACAGCGGAGATCTGAAAGAGATACAGGGGCTCTTGACCGTTTGAGATGAACGATTGTAAGAGAGAGCCCTGGCTAGCCACTCGAGTTAGATGGATGCATAGAGATAGTCTGATAGAAGTGAGCTTAATTAGTTTAGATGAGACAGAATACCATAGAATAATATAGATAAAGAGTCTTGCGAGAGCACTAAGGCACTGTTGTAATATTGTTTCTGTATAATGAATTAATAGACCGTTGTCTGTATATCAGTGTCCATGAATTGTGAGAGCAATTATTCTGAAAATGATATCTATACAAGGTCCGTGCGAAGCATTGAGTTGTCTAAATGTAAGTGGATTTCTACATGGTCAGAGTATACCATGTATTTCATGGTTTGTTTACTGTACTAACCAATGTTTGCAGACTATTGCTAGGCAGATTATTGCAGAGTAAGAGTCACTGTGGATCCATAACCCACAGTCTCAGGGGTAAGAGGAATACTGCTTTGAAGACAATAAGGATTTGGGGTGAGCAGAGACTGAGAGTTTAGCATTTGGGTTCATTAATGGCCATTCTGCACGGACCTCTGGATCCATCTGCATTAAAGGTTCTTGATAATTTATTAATTAATAGTTGGACTTTTTTTTTCAGAAGAAAAATGACTCAGGTTATATTGATATATAAACTTTTTTACATCAACAATGAAGTGGTCCAGAAGACAATGAGACCAAGGTACTGTCAACACAGAATTATCTTTCTGTCTTTACAAGCGGTTGGAGGTAAAGGCCCCGAACAAGAAATGTATATGCAGACCTGTACTTGTTCCAAAATCCAGGGGAAGATTTCTAAACAGAAATGTTAATCAAGAAGTTACTATTCCATCAATGATTCGACCACCCCCTTTTTTCTTTTTTCTTTTTTTTTTTGGTTAGAAGAGATTGATGTTTTGTTGGGGGCCTTCGATTCCATTGATCCAAGTGAAGTATAACAAAATGCCCTTCGGTGCTTCGAGGGCTCTTTTGGAGAGTCTGTCCGCTTCTTCGTTTGATTCCCTGTAAATATGCTGGTAGTAGGTTTCTTGGAAGTTTTTCTGTAAGTCTCGAACTCTGTGTTTCCAACCTTCAATTTAGTAGCATGGGGTTTGCTTTTACGTTGAAGCCACTCAATAATGATCTTGGAGTCCCCCAATATGTGGAGGTGGTGTAGGTGCAAGACTTCAGCCATTATGAAAGATGCCCGCCCTCCAATTAATTCGGCCTTCGTGTTTGAGCCATCTCACCTCCGGGGAATTGAGAGTTTTCAGGATTCCCCAGCACCACAGGTTGTTCCCCCGTTAATAGATGCACCGTCGAAGAAAATCAGCGAGTGTCCATGAATAGGAAAAATCGGACTCAATCTTAGAGAAGTCAGTCTAATATCTGTTTGGGTGTAGGAGAGCAAACTTAAGGTTCTGTGAGTAACTGTGCTGGAAGAGGGAATTTTACCTTCAAATAAGGCTTTGTTGCGCTCCTTCCACAGAAACCAACAAATAAGAACTGGCAGTTTTTTGGGTGCAGCTGAGTTTTGTGTCCAATTCACCATGCATTCATTTAAATTCTGCCCCTTCCACTCCAGTTTTAAATTCACCAAATCTCTGAATTAATAGTTGGACTTGCCCACACAAACACCACTTGACAAATAAAGCACTTACTATTAAATTCTTCCCAAACATCAACTAGTTGTATTAGGACAACAACCATAACCAGCCTAGGCATTTGTACTTCGCAAATCCCTTAACTAATATACTACCAAACAAGACATTTTACACCCAACTAGAAGCAAGAGCCTTTTAACATTAACAAATTCATGGATCATCTAGAAAACCCAAATCCCTTACAACTTTCATTCCCATGGATCATCTAGAAGCCCCAAATCCCTTCTTTCATTCCAAACCAATAATAATAGCGTGCTTCTTTATCTTCTGATTTGCTACGAAGTCTAATCAAATATTTGTAGTTACCCTTATCCAGTTTGTTATCCTTTCCACTCTGCTTAATCAGGAATGCATTTGCTGCGTCAAAACCTCTAATAAGAAAGAGTTCGCGAAGAACGCGTGTAAGTAACAGGCAAAGGATTAAACTCTTCTTCTTTGAGCCTATCAAAGAGCTGAAGTGCACCTTGGATATTCCCTATATCGCAAGCACCACGAATCATTATATTATATGTATCTGCATCTGGTTTGCAGCCCATATTAACCATACTCTCAAAAAATCGGGTTGCCTCTTGTTTCTTATGACAAAGTGCACTTAAAACAAGATTATAGCAGATGGGATCTTGAGGAAAGGCTTTAGTCGTCTCAAAAACCTCCTGCACCTTATCCATCTGGTTGTTCCGACAGTACACCTGTATAAGTGGACGATATGTCTGCATTCTCAGAGCACAACAAACACTTGCCATCTTTTCCAATGCAACTAAGGCTGCATTGATGTGATTATCTTCACAGAGAGCCGCAATAAGCATTTCACAACCATTTCTTCCTTCTAAGAGAAAGTGCTAGCTTCTTAAACATTTCCATAACGTCATTCAGCATATCCGGATCATCATGCCAGGCGGTAGCGAAAGAAAACGTTTTCACAGAATAATTGCAACGTGCAGATTGCATCTCTTCCAGAATCATCTGCAGGGTTTTAAAGTCCTTACAGCGGCCATGAATATCGGCGAGCTTGCCATAAGATGAAGTGCTATGTTTAAACCCTGGTCATGCTTTGGCCCATTGAAAAAACCTCCGAACCAAATTTGGGGAACTTGTTTTATCCAATACGATATTTACCAGTCGTGGATTTAACAGAACACCCAATTGATCTAGAGCTTCTTCCATGTCTTCATCGCCTTTTCCAAGAACTTGGCAGATTTCTCTAGCAGCATCCACTCGCTTCCATTTCTTTTTCTCTCGGATTTCGTCAGTTTTGTCCAAATCAGGCAAATTGTCTTCCTCTTCTTCGTTGTTTATGTCTTGCAATTCAGGATTTCTGTTCTCATCTTTAGTTTGCTCACGTCTTTGAAGCCTGGAGGATGCGTCCGTAGAGTAGAATTTATGACTCAAAACGAATTCATGAAAAAGAAGAGTGCTCTTACTTTTTTCAAAGCTTCTGAGGGCCATGGAGTCCAAATTTTGAGGCCATTCTGGTAATACGAGTCCAAATTTTGAGGCCATTCTGGTAATACATAACTCCAATAACTCCAATGTGTAGGGCGTAACTCGATTGTTGTGTAGGGCGTAACTCGATTGTTGAAAATGCTCGCCTGACAGAGGCCAGTCCTGCACGACGCGCACAAGCCATGGCCTGGCTTTGACCTGGGTTAAAGAGAAATTGATGGAATGGAATTTGGAAGAGAGGGGTATAGAGAAATGGATGGAAAGAAAGAAAGAAAGTATTTTTAACGTCCACGAGGCTAAAAATAGCCTATGTGATAGATTGTTTTTCCATCTTCTCGACAAACTCTTTGCTGAATAGATTATCCAAAGAACTAGCTGCCAGAATACCTGCATAATTTTCCATGCTGTCTTTGAGGGCCTCACATTCTAAAATGAAATGTTTTTCTGTTTCCACTTTTCCGGACAAGCACAAAATACATACTCTTTCCTCCCACATTTCTTTTGGCCTTTTCCAGCGCCCTGTTTCACAAAGGAGTTGATGAGAATTAGTCCTTAATTGAGCAATAAGAATTTTAGATCTCCAAGAAATATTGGCCCCTATGTATGCCTATTGTTGATGGTTATGAGTGGGGTTAAACTCTTCAATGTATTACTTCTTCTTTCTCCTTAGCTCTTTCTCCCAAGTATGTTTGTGGAACTTATCCATAACAAAAGTTTTTATCTCTTTACTCTTTGTAGGACACATGCTCAAGCAAATGCCCCATTTACTAAACCATTTGTTATTTTGCGGCATCCAAGTCTTCTTTCTTTTGCACAATCTGTCACTAAACACAACCTTAGGCCATCTACCCTCTTCCATTTGCTCAATCTTTTTCAAATACCTTATGATTCTCACCATAACAATTGCTTGAATAGGGGCAGCCCTTGTTTCACTTAACAGGATAGCATAAGGAATTGTGCTTTTAATTTTGAATTTGTTTGTAATCAACCGTTTCTGATTTTTTTCAATTTGTTTCCACTGCATCTCGGTTGTGCTACTGGCCCATAGTTCACAACCGTAGAGAATCACCAAAATCACTAGAAGCCCAAAAAGAGTTAGAGTGGTTTTCCAGTCCCACAACTCTGCCTCTCTACACCTGTTTTGAAAAGAATAGGGGATAGGGGTTTTGTTATTGATAGGGTTTAAAGAATTAAGGTTTTAAGGGTATGAATTGAATAGATCATTTTTAATCACACGGTCCATGAATTTATAGGGAGAAAAAAGGGGTTATATTTTTGAAATGTGTATATTGATTAGATTTATTTTAATTATGGATTTATGGGAGAGATAAATTTTTAGAGGACCAAATCTTTTTAGAGTGTAAAATTTTTAAAATTTGCAAATAAATATATTATATTTTATTTTAATGTATTTTAATATTAATTTTTATTTGTAGATATAATTTTTTGTAATTTATAACTTTTACATAATGTATTGATTATAAATAAATAAAAAATATTAATAAAAAATTCTCTATTTTATTCCAATATTAATTTTTAAAAATATTTTATTATCTTATTAAGTCATAATTTGAATGAAACCATATGGCTATCTTCAATTCTTTGGGTTGAGAAAAACCAAATGAAACTTAAAGAGAATTTTGGGCCCCATTTGTTTATGAGTATTATTGTGGTATTATTATTGCTAAATCAATCCATGTAAGCTTATTGAGCACACCATGCCAGAGTACAAAATCAATATTCTTACCCAATGTACTAAGCAAGCCTTTTCACAGTGTCAAGTATTAGATCTTTGCGATGGAAGTCGAGGACTAGTTCCTCCTGGTAAACTGGTTTAAACCCTGCGCTAAGAACTTACGAGGTTTACAAGTCTCATAAGGAGTCTTACTAAAGGATGGAGGAGACTGGTGAGCCGAACTAAACCTTTAAAACTATCCTTAAATGTAGCTTGTTGTTGTAGTAACGCCTCCCTCGACTGGAGTTTTCTGCTTGTAGATTTTTGAGTAGTTTTTGTCTCTTTCGCGGGTCCTTTAGTCTTTAGAACCTTCGGGACTTTGTTTTTGTTTGTTTCTCCAAGTTCTAGACAATATTATTTCACTTTTATCGAGTTCTGGACATCAGAGTCCCTTGGGGGATGCGAGTATGGACCCACTATAGAACTGGAACTATTTTCTTTTTACTCTGCACAATCTTGTTGCACTTACCATTCTGAGTCTTCTTACAAGTTACTGAGAATTTGGGATCAATGGAGCCCAGGTGGTAGCTCATGGCCTCACATTCACTACCATGTGTTGAAGCCAATGTGAGCACATTGATGAATGTGGCTGACGAAGAACTTTGGAGGAAAGAGGGGTTATTTGACTTGGTAGACTCTGTTGGTAAACCTACTGCCTCCACACATAAATCCCCTGGTCTTCCCTCTCGCTTCTCTCAATCTCGGTCCTCCCCTTGTCTCCCTTGTGCACCCTCATATGCCGAGTTCCTGCAGTCATCTTCCGATTTCACCATTCTTTTTTATCGCCCCTCTGTACCACAGTCTAAAGGCATACTTAATGAGCATCACTGCCAACTTAACCAGCAGGAGATGGGCTGTAAAGTGAATGTGAACCCTCGGCTTAGTCGCAGACAGTGGAGGGCAAAAAAACATGTTCATAAAATGGCCTTAGACTCTGATGTTGGACTTGCAGAGTCTTGTAGTTTAGCGCTCTGTGGTTTAGTTGTAAGGCTCTCCTACAGTTACCTTTGTAAGGTCTCCATTTTAGACTGGGTGGAACTTACTTGGAATCCATTACTAGGATATGCACCATAAGTCATATTCCTGACAAAAGGCTGGTTGGGATTTGTGTGTAAAACTCCTGAAGACTCTGCTATTTTATTAGCACAGAAGTGGGTACTTGGTGGGAGCAACCTCATGATAAAACGATGGCGACTGGCCTTTAATCCCGCGACTAAGTACTTCCAGTACATGCACCTGTGGATCCTACTTCCAGGATTACCTCTCCATTTTTGGAACAAGGCGGCATTGGAGGCGATTGGCAACTCTTTAGGCACTTTTCTTTTGGTAGATAACTCTACTCTCTCGACAATGACCAGGAACATGGGCAAAATTTTAGTGGAGCTGGATGTTCATGGCGGTCTATCAGAACTGTTAGAGATTGAATGGAGGGGAAAAAGGATAACTCAACGTTTGGATTACCTTGGTATACCCTTTCGATGCAATCGTTGTCATAGCATTGGACACCTGAAGAAAAATTGGTGAGGTTGGGTGGAAAAAGAAGTCTCTGAAGATTCTGCACTACTCAGAGATTTGGAAGACCATGAAGAGGAAGTGCACTCGGTATGTAGATACCCCTTTCCCGAATCCACATCTCCATCGAAATCAGAGGATTCCTTCTCGGGTAAGCTAAAAAATTACTACCTGACTTTTTTTCATTCTTTATCTCGTATGGAGATCGAAGAGCTCAAAGCTTCACAAACTTTGAAGTCCCTCTGCTCCCCAGAGGTTATACCTACGACTTTGGGATCTAGTCTACCTACTACTGATCCCTCGCCCTCGAACCCCATTCTTACCTCTGATACCTGTATTCCTTTGATTGGGGAAGCTTTGATCGATAGACACTCTGTACACTCCTCACCCGACACTCTTCCTGCCTCCTCCTCCTTAAATACTTTCGAGTCCACACCCCTGTCGACTGAAACTTCTTTGTTACCGAGATTTCACGAATCCAAAGAAGGGGACTCCTCCCTTAACTCTGTCCTGGACTCACTAATTCCACTTTCCTGGGACAGTTACAATCCAATCCCTTTACCTACTTACCTAGGGATTTCCCACGTTGATCCCTCCTCCTCTTCCGAGATTTTAGGTACTACACCTAACCAGCCGGATCACACAAAGAATTACACATGGTCTAGAGGTCTAGGTACTGATTTTTCCCCTGTCAAGACCAAAAGCTCAAGGAAGAAACTACTGACGGAATCATCTCCCTCCATAGTCTTGGATCCTACCACTATCGATAGTGGGGCACTTAGAGCGGTGAAGGCCCCAGCAAGAGCCAAATAATGATCCTCTTGTCACTGAATCTTAGAGGGCCTGGAGGTACCCTAAAAGAAGCCTCTCTTCGTCGTGTTTTGGATTCCACTCATCCCAGTATAATTTTCCTTAAGGAAACCTTGGTTAAAGCTGAGAAAGCATGGTCCTTCCTTCAGGGTTTTCGTCTGTCCTGGACTACTTGTGCAGTGAGCTCAGTTGGTAATTCGGGAAGCCTTCTGGTGGCATGGGACCCCCAATATTTTAACTTGGAGCCTTTCCTTACTTATGGGGGAATTTTGTTGACAGGTTTTATTATCTCTTCAAATCGGAAAATTAATTTCTTAAATGTTTATGGCCCCTACATGGAACGTAAATCTTTCTGGACCAATCTTTCAAACTGTGGTATTCTCTCTCTACAAAGCCTTGTGATAGCCGGCTGATTTGAATTTGACTCTTTCCAGTGGTGAAAGTTGGGGAGGCGTGGCCAGCTCAAGTCAACTTTCAAGTTTTTTTTGGCACGCTCTTCCTCTCTCATAAACTCATTGATGTTCACCCAGACAAACTCGTTCCGACTTGGCGAAATGGACGCACATGCAACAACTTTATAGCGAAACGTCTGGATAGATTTATGGTGGCAGAGGATCTTCTTCTGGATGGTCGATTATTTCACTCTTGGGTTGAATACCCCTTTGTTTCTGACCATGCCCCTAATTTGTTACAACTCGAGAGCTCTACTTTCCCCAAAGCATACCCTTACAAATTCAATCATGTTTGTCTTTCCGATAAAGACTATGACAGTTTGATCACAAACCTGTGGATCGACCAAGTTTATCACCGGGAAGAAGATATCCAACGACGATTTTTATGGAAGCTAAAGGACCTGAAATTGCTCACCAAAAGTTGGTTAAAGAAACAACGGGCTTGGGAATTTAAGCACTTGGAATTATTGGAATTAAAAATTATAGATCTGTTAAGTAATTTTCAACCGGAGAAAGAAACCCTCCTCATCAGATTTGAATCTGAAAGAAACAAAATTCTCAAGGCACAGGAGGATCGGTGGTGCCTCAAAAGCAGAGCTCTTTGGGCCCAAAGCAGTGACAAAAACACTAAGTTTTTCCACCAATTTGCTAATCAAAAGAGAATCAATAAACATCCGTGGGCAAGTAAAGATGACTCAGGACATCTTCATTCAGGGCAGAATGAAATATCAAAGGAGGCTGAATTTTTTTTTAAGAATTTTTTCAATAATGATGAGTTGGTTTCTATTACTGAATAGGTAAAAGTGGTTGTTTTTTTTAACAATTGGCTGAGTGAGGAGGAAGCTAAAGAGCTCTATGTGTCGGTCACCTCTCTGGAACTAAAATCGACCTTATCACAATTCAAAAAGGAAAAAAGTCCAGGCCCGGATGGCTGGACTGTGGAATTTTTCTCTCATTTTTTTGAATTGATAAGTGAGGATCTTCTGGCACTGGTGGAGTTGATTAGAGCTGGTGGACGCATTACTGGAAATCTTAACTCCACATTTCTGGCTTTAATTCCAAAATCCAACAAACCTCGGACTTTTGGAGACTACCAGCCAATTTCTTTATGTAATCTGGTTTACAAATTAATCTCAAAAGTTATAGCCAACCGCATTAAGCCGATTTTATCAAGGAATCTCTCGGCAGAACAGTTTGGCTTTCTGGAGGGGCGTTTGATCCATGATGCAATTAGAACAATTCATGAATGCATTCATAGCATCAAACAGAAACATTTAAAGGCCCTAATACTTAAACTAGACCTTCAAAAGGCCTATGATTGCGTCAACTGGGACTTCCTGAGACTGATCTTAATCCAAGTGGGATTTGGGACTCAGTTGACTAACTGGATTCTAGAATGTGTTAGCTCTATGTCCTTAGATGTCTTAGTAAATGGAGAGGCCACCAATTTTTTCAAGATTGGCAAATGCCTTCACCATGGATGCCCACTCTCTCCCTTACTCTTCATTCTTGTGATGGAAAGCTTGAGCCTGCTACTAAAACCCAGTCAAAGTGAAGGCTCATTAACTGGAATTAAAGTTACCAGATTGACAAAAATTCTCCATTTTTTTTTGCTGATGATGTGCTACCGATGACTAATGCAACTTTGCAGGAATGGCAAGAGATCAAGCACATCATTCATTTGTTTTGTTCAGCCTCGGGCTTAAAAGTAAATCTCGACAAATCTACTATACACTTTTTGGGTCTTGAGGAGGCCGATCTTCCTCCCTTCAAGCAGTTGCTCCCGTATAAGTTCACTGATCTAGAGGGGGGCTTCAAGTACCTGGGGTACTTCTTAAAAGTTGGAGTACAAAGAACTGAATATTGGATGTGGCTCATAACTAAAGTGGAAAAGAGGATCAGTCATTGGAGCTATAGATGGTTGTCCCTGGGAGGTAGACATACTCTCTGCAAAGCTGTACTTGAAAGCCAGCATGTGTACTGGTTATCACTGGCTGCTGTCCCTATATCCATTCTTTACAGATTAAAGAAGCTACTTTTTAATTTCCTGTGGAAAGGAAATGCAGATGCTCATCATTAGCATCTTGCTAATTGGGAAACTCTCGCTCGTCCAAAACGATTTGGGGGATGGGGATTCCTCAACATCTTTACATTCAACAAAGCATTGACGACTACAACGCTCTGGAGAGCACTTACAAGTGACGGGCTGTGGAAAAAGGTTCTAAAAGAAAAGTATCTCCATTCTATGTCAGTTGTTAAATGGCTCCGCTCGGAATCATTCGCTCGGCCCTCAGCTTCTAAAATCCGGAAGGGCCTGCTGAAATCGGTTCATATTATTACCAACTAGCTTAGCTGGAAGCCAGGGTCGGGGTCCCTTGCGGAGATCGGGAGGGACATAATTCTAGATTTGGGCTTTCATTCGATCATGTCTCCACTCCTTCGGACTGCTCTACATCAAAAGCGTATAACAATGCTCGCACTTGCATGGAGAACTCAACAACGCGATCCCTTTTCACCTCACCTCAGTGGATTGGCAGCTCCGAATTAGAACTCTCGGGGGATCTGGCTTCGGAGTGGGACCGGTTCAGGCGAGCCCTTCATTCCTCAGGCATCATCTTAACAGAAAACGATGATGAATTACAATGGATCGGGGGATGCTTCCGGGGTTATTACCTCAAAAAATGCCTACTTGGCCATGTGCGCCACTCAAAACCTGTTGACGGTTTCCGGTTGACAAAAGAACTTTTGGAAGTGGGACTTACAGTTGAAGATTAAACTCTTTGTATGGTTGGCAGCCAACAATAAGATTCTATCGTGGTCTAACCTCCAGCGAAGAGGTTGGGAAGGCCCTAGCAGATGCATCCTGTGCAAAACTGACAGTGAAACTACTGAACATCTCCTCTTGCATTGTACCTTTACCAAAACCGTGTGGAACTTGATTTACACATTAAGAAATTATAATCAGAAGTGGGGTGGAAGCAGTTTGGATGACAGCCTATCCAAGTGGACAACAAACCGGTCAGCACCAACTACATTAGCTCCTTTAGTTTGCTGGTATGTATGGCTGGAAAGAAATGCAGCGATCTTCGATGAGAAATCCCCCTCGGCGCTGTCAGTAATGATAAGATAGCTTGGTTCAGTCCACAAGCCTGTGGAAATAATTAACAAATCCTCACTGCGCTCCTGCTTTATTAATGAAATTTTTGAATTTCCTGTAGCTTGCTTTGATGGTGCAACTAAGGCAAATGGTCGATGCTGTGGGGTTGGAGGCACAATTAAACTTTTGATCTCTTTGGTTCATAAATGGTACCTGAATTGTGGACCCGACACGAATACAAAGGCGGAATTAATGGGTGCTTGGGCTACATTATTCTTAGCAAACCTTCTTATTCTCCCAAAGATTCAAATTATGGGCAATTCTAAGGTAATTATCGAGTGGCTGAATGAAAGAAGTGAGTTACATGTTAGCTCTCTCGAAGGCTGGAAAAAAAGAATCTGAATTGTTATGAACACTTTCGAGAGCATAAAATTCTTCCACATTTATCGAGAATTCAATAAAGAAGCAGATGAGCTATCAAAGAAAGCTTTAAATGAACCAGAGAGTTACATCACGCTTCACTTATGGACAGAAGGAGTGGGGGGACAACATCGGCACATCAATATCTATTAATTCTATATTACTCTCTCACACTTCTGATCACTGTATGAGTGGTTTGCTGTATTATTTCTACTAGCCAAGAATTTTTTATAAGAGAGGACTTTCAGTGTCCTCTTCTAGCCCGAAAAAGATCCAGTCATCATGGATGCACTCGTATCTTTGAGGAATATTAGTAAAGGAGTATGTGTATGTAACAAACAAGATTTTTTTGTCTTTTATTACTGATTTGTTTTATTGCACAAGTTTTACTCAAGATTACTAGAACTTTTTAGGCGAAATGTTATTTTCTCGTCTTATTATCTCAATAGACTCATATATGGGAGTGTAGTTATGTAGTCAGTATGAGATCCTTGTAGGTAGTAGTGTATTACTAACAACTTTTTAGGGGGTCGGTTCTTTTAG
>ML799668.1:33743-62340 GCA_009831015.1 Picea engelmannii
GAGGGGGAAACAGATGAGCTTGATCCTGAAATCCATTGCTTAGGAGACACTCCTCCTTTTCCTCATCTCACTCAATCAACATACGAGGAGTCTCTTATGGGCAGTCAGCTAAATGAATTGAGCAAGGGGGACAAGGCTAGTGGCAGCCAAGGTAGGTATGACCTGAGGTCCAAGAAAAAGATAGTAGCACCTTATGTTCTTGAGCAGTTCTCTAGAACAGAGAAACCTGCTAATGAAGTAGCACACAGTCGCAGAGGTAAGAAGACCCGACCCCTCTCTCCCATAGTCCAGAGTCATGTTCCCGAAATAAGAGAAATCCCGAAGCTTACATCCTCTTTTAATTTCGAGCATGAAATTCAAAAGATCAGAATCCCAGTGCCCCTGACCGAATTAATTAAACATGAAGGATTCAAGAAACGCTTCTCTGAGCTTCTACAGTCTGAGGTCTCATGCCTTCCCACAGAATCCATCAATTTGCAAGATGAAAAGCATGCAGTTATTCTAGGTCCTATGGTAGAAGACAGGAATGACTCATCCCCTCCCTTCTACACTTCCTTGAACATACATGACAAGGTACTGCACAACTGCTTGATGGATTCAGGGGCTTCTCACAACCTCATGCCCAAAATTGTCATGGAAGAGTTAGGGCTAGAAGTCACCCGAGCCTATCATGACCTCTATTCCTTTGACTCCAGGAAAGTTCAATGTCTGGGAGTTATCAAAGACCTGGTCATGACCTTGTTTCAATTGCCCATGAAGAGTGTGGTCATGGATGTTGTAGTGGCTGATGTCCCCCCCAAATTCGGTATGTTGTTGTCAAGATATTGGATAAAAGACTGGGGGGAACTTTACAGATGGACCTCACATATGTTATTATCCCAGTGTTTGGAGGAGAACATAGGAGGCTATACAGGGAAGCCCAACTGGCCTATATAATCAGTGATGAAGCCAACCCTACCAACCATCCCATTTTTGTCTTGGACATTGATTTAGGTTCCAGTGTACTACAACTCACTAATGCTCCCGAGACTCCTCTGAAACTTAGAAATCCGCCCACCACTTCCCATAAATTTCCTCCCTCCATCACCCCCATCTGGAAAATGTTTTTTGATGGAGCCTGTTCCAGGGAAGGCGCTGGTGCTGGGGTGTTTTTTGTGTCACCTACCCAGGAAAACATATCTCTTTCATACAGACTAGAATTTGAAGCTACCAACAACGTGGCAGAATATGAATCTCTTGTCCTAGGATTAAGAGCCGCAAAGGAAATGGGAATTCAGGAGGTAGAAGTGTTCGGAGATGCAGAGTTGGTGGTCCAGCAAATCAGAAACGCTTATCAGGCTAAGCATCCTCGACTCAGAAGCTACAGAAATGAGGTATGGGACTTAATTGACAGTTTCTTCTCAACATTCAACATTTCTTTCGTCCCAAGAGAGAAGAACACAGTGGAAGATTCCTTGGCTACATCAGCAAGCAATTTCAAAGTGCCCTTGCCGCCCAAATTCAGATACGATGTAGAAGTAAAATACAGGCCCTCCATACCTAACAACGTCAAACATTGGAAGGTATTCAAGGATGATCTTGAGATCAAGAGATTCTTGGAGACTGTCGAAGAATTTTCGGAGATGCATATCGACCAAGAATCTGTCTCTGAATAAGAGCTTGATGGGGGTAAGTTTCTAAGTAAAATTGTAGAGCAAAACATTGTGCAACTCCCCAGCAACCATATTCCAAGGGGACTGGTTCCTTTGGAAAGGATTTTTGATAGAAATGATGTGTCATTAAAAGGGGAAAGCTCAGAGGATGACATTGATACTATTCAGTGCAACATTGGCACTGAGAGTGAACCCAGATTTGTCAAATTGTCAAGAAGTCTGACAAAGAAGCAGAGGTCTGAATACGCTGGACTTTTGAGGGAATTTGCTGATGTTTTTGCTTGGACCTATGAAGATCTCAAAACATATAACACTTCTGTCATTGAGCATAAAATCCCATTGAAAAGGGAGGCAAAGCCGTTTAGGTAGAAGCTAAGACAGATCAATCCTATGTTGTTGCCTATCATGGAGAGGGAAGTGAAGAAGCTGCTACAAGCCCAAATCATCGTGCCACTAAGATACTCAGAGTGGGTGGCCAACTTGGTCCCAGTAAGGAAGAAGAATGGAGAAATCAGACTCTGTGTAGACTTCAGAAACCTGAACAGGAGCTCACGGAAGGATAACTACCCCTTACCAAAGATGGAACATATATTGCAGAGGGTAACAGGAGCATCCAGGATATCCATGATCGATGGGTTCTCTGGATACAACCAAATCTCTATTCTTCCTAAGGACAGGGAAAAAACGGCATTTACCACTCCATGGGGTACATTCATGTATGCCAAAATGCCTTTTGGATTGATGAATGCAGGGGCAACGTTTCAACGTGCCATGGATATAGCTTTCATTGCGGAAAAGAATAAATTTGTGGTCATCTATCTGGATGACATAACAGTATTTTCAAAATCTGATAAAGAACATTGTTGTCATCTCATAAAGGTTTTCCTGAAATGTAGGAGTTTTGGCATTTCATTAAACCCCAAGAAATATTTGTTCGCCATGCAGGAGGGAAAGTTACTAGGCCACATAGTATCAACGGAAGGAGTCAGGATCGATCCTAGTAGAGTTGAGGCAATACGAGCCTTATCACTCCCGAGATCTAGGAAGGAAGTTCAATCTTTCCTTGGCAAGATTAATTTTTTGAGGAGGTTTGTTCCTAACTTTGCTGAGGAGGTAAAACTTATAAAAACCATGTTAAGGAAGGGAAATGAAGTAAGGTGGACTTCTGAATCGCGAAAGTCCTTTGAGCAAATAAAGAAGGCCTTGATTGAAGCCCTTGTGCTTATCAGTCCCTATTACTCAAAGGATTTCCTTATTTTCTCCTTTGCCTCACCTGACACGGTGGCTGCTATTTTATTACAGACAAACGAGGTTGGGCTAGAGCAGCTTATTTCCTATTTCAGCCGAGCATTGAGGGATGTCGAAGTCAGGTATGACGCTATGGAGAAGCAGGCCTATGCCCTGGTAAAGGATCTTAAGGCCTTTAGAACCTATGTACTGCAGTCAAAAATCATTGCCTATGTCCCCTCAGCTGCTATTAAGGACATTCTTATTCAGCCTGACATAGACGGGAGGAGGAGCAAGTGGATAGCCAAGATTCTGGAATTTGACCTGGAAATAAAACCTACCAAATTGATCAAAGGTCAAGGTTTAGCCAAGCTGTTAGCTGAAGCCAATTGCCAAGATTTGGGGGTAAGTTTCATCAACGAATGCTCAGGAACTCAGCAGGATCGGATGTCTGAAAAAGAGCCTCAAAGGGAGCCCCCATTGGCTTGATGTCCCTGGTATAAGGATGTCATTTATTTTCTGCAAGAGTTGCGGCCTCCAAACGACCTGCAAAGAAGCAAGGCAAAGGCTCTGAAGCTCAAAGTAGTCAGATACTACCTTGTCGATCAAGTTTTGTATTGGAAAGACCCCCTGGGGTTGCTTTTGAAATGTGTAGATCCGCAAGAGGCTGATAGGATCATGGTTGAATTTCACGACAGCCTATGTGGAGGGCATCATTTCTGGAAAACCACAGCCTACAAAATCCTCAGGGATGGATACTACTGGCCCACCGTGTTCATTGACGTCTACAGAAGGGTCAGAGCTTGCATCAAGTGTCAAAGATTTGCAGGAAAACAACAGCTCAAGTCTTTGTTGTTAAATCCTATGGTTGTTTCAGGACCTTTCTAGCAATGGGGCCTAGATTTCATTGGAGAAATTCACCCCGCTTTCAATGGGAAACACAGATGGATCCTGACTGTTACAGATTTCTTTACCAAGTGGATTGAATCTATCCCCACCAGGAATGCTTCCCATAAGGTAATCATTGGATTCTTGGAAGATCTCATCACAAGGTTCGGTTGCCCAAGTAAAATTGTCACCGATAATGCAGCCTCCTTCAGGGCTGAGTTGTTAGCCCAGTTCTGTGAGCGTTTTGGGATCAAGTTGATTCATTCCACCCCATACTATCCCCAGGGAAATGGTTTAGCAGAGTCCTCCAACAAAATCCTAATAAGGATCATCAAAAGAATATTGGAGGACAACAAGAAGGCCTGGCATTCAAGGTTGAAATTTTCTTTATGGGCCGATAGAGTGACCCCAAAGAGATCCACAGGCATCTCCCCTTTCCAATTAGTCTATGGAGCGGAGTTTGTTTTCCCTTCTCAGCTAGCCATCCCTGTAGCAAAATTCCTCCAGGATCATCAAGAAGATCTTGATAACATGATCAGGAGGATTCATCAACTAGTGGAAGTTCAGTAGGCCAGAGAATAGGCAATGAGCAGGATCCAGGACCGTCAGCATAAGATCAAGCAGTTTTTTGATAAGAAGGCCAAGAAGGAAGAGTTTCAGATAGGAGATCTGGTACTGAAATGGGATGCTCCTAAACAAGATAAAGGCAAGCACAAAAAATTCAAAGCCCTGTGGATCGGACCTTTCAAAGTCTCCGAAGTATTCTTGAATAATACATATAGGTTATGGGATTTGAAAGACCAAGAAGCTTTCAATGGCCCTGTGAATGGGCATTTCCTAAAAATATTATTCTCTTGAGCTGCACATGGCTCTTTCGTAGTTGTAAATATTGTTTTTCTTTCCGTCTTTAAGTTTTAAATAAATGACCCCATAGCCCAACAACAAGGCACTGGAACTGCAAAATGAGTCCTTAGAGCATCACAGGGACGACTCTATCCCGCATGGAGCCTAATGTTAGTAACAATTCTTGTCCTAGGCGCAAGAGTATTCAGGTCTGCAAGTTGCACGAGAAGCACCCAAGCGCAGCATGGAAAGATCCTGTTTTAGGTTTCCAAGCAAGTAAGCAGGCGAAATTATATGGTCGACGGTCCAGATTCATCCATAGGAGCAGATCGACGGTCGGCGGGGAATCGCGATTAGCAGAGTTGTGCCGAGATTAGCACGATGGATAGCGCCTATATTGCATGCAGGAAAGGACAACAATCGTCCATCCAAAGGACGCGTGGCGCGAGGTCTAATCGCGACGGTATTTCGACATTCGGGAGTTCGAAGGGTGAAGGTCCCATGACGGTCTACATCTTGAAACCCCGAACCCTGAAAGCACCGAAATTCGGACCCGCAGCATCATGGAGCAGTCTCAACTGTCCATCCAAAAGGAACACATGGTGTGCGATTAGGCCCCTTGCCTTTTCGCCCATCGCGACTCCGACACTCAAGGAGAAGCTCCTTCATATCCCCGAAACGCGAAGTGCCAGGAGCGTCCAGGACCTGGGCCCACAATATCGTCGAGTGAGTTCAAGACCGTCAGATCTGAGAGGGATGCGTGATGCCAAATTAAGCCATCTCGGCGTTTCTCTCATCGCGACTGAGATGAGCAAGGATCAACCCCTTCCTATTCACGAACGCCGAAAGCCTCTTTTAAAATAAACGTAGGGTCACAGCCCGTGGTCACTTGGAAAATAAAAAGAGCTGTGCAAGAGGGACCAAAGGCGTCGAGTTCAGTCACAGAGGGGGTCATCGCGATCTCCAGGTGTCGTCGGATCCGATCTCGATCCTGTTTCTCACTTGGAGTAAATGAAGGTGAGAGGGGGTGGTTGAAACATCTCCTCACTCATTAAGTGTAAAGTATGGAGGATCTGGCAAGCTGTCTGCCCGAGAGGGTCCTGTGTACCGTTTTTCCAAAGAAGCCATGCCGAAGTCCTCGACTAGCTAGAGAAGTCTGCACACGCTAACTCGGCACTTAATGGCTCAGCTACTCCCCTTGCAGGAGCCATGCACAATTAAGGTGGCGCCTGACGAAGAATATCAGTCCGAGTTTGATTGAAGGGACACCACGCCTTGGATGACTGAGCACGCCTCTGTTAGGCGAATTTTCCTGAGTATATAGACTCAGTCCTGGTATTTTGTAATTATCGATGGTTGAGCTAGGCTCCCAATTGTAAAGCTTTAATGAAGGACTGGTTATTATGGTTATGTATTAACATATGAGACTTCTTGCCTTATGAATGTCATCTTCTTTCCATGTCTTTGTTCATACTATATTAGAACAACTCGAAATTGGAGGATCCAGTCGAGTTGTAGCTATTATAGGATGATGTAGGTTGGATCACTGTAACATTTGCGTTGTCTCTAATCGGTCTTGTGATTTTCTCGATGCTGAATGACTTGGAATTGGAGGATCTAGTCAAGTCACCCCTTCAGCTACCCAAAACTCTGAACCAAGAGGATCTTGCATTTAGAGTTTTTCTTCTGCAAACTGTTGAAAGGCCTGTTGCCCGAGGTAGTTTGCTCATTCCTCTCCCAAGTCTTCAACCTGCTCATCTTTAATCAACTCACTGACTGAAGTTAGATCAAGACCTCCTTTGTTCCGTACATACCGAAACCAGTCCCCGAGTTAGAGCTATATCTTCCCGAGTCTCTACCCATTTGATCAACCATTAAAATTATCGTGACATAAAACTGATGGGCGTTGGGCTCTGCTCCTGCAAGCAATCCAGGAGTGACTTCTGACACTAACACCAACAATCTTTTTCTTTCTCTTATGACTATTTGAAAGCCATATTGTGTCACCTTGTCTGCCTCCCCGGCTTTGCATGCTTTCCCTCCTCCATGAGATTGCCATCTTTTCCTTCTTTTGACTATTTGAAAACCATCTTGTGTCATGTATTTGCTCCTAACATCGCAGGGTTTTCCTCCATGAGATTGTTTTGAGATTTGATATCCATCTTTTCATAATCTCCTTGGCCTCACTACCTCTAGATGGCTCGTTTCCTGACATAATCTGCAACGTGAGGCAGTTTTTCCATAGCCCAGGGCCTAATTCCATTGAGTTCCTTCCCATCCCAGGTTTGGAAACCCCTTGCTCAAATATAGATTCATTGGAAACCCCTTTACAATGTTATTTTTTTCTACTAATTATTCTTATAGCTCTATTGGATTTACAATGTTACTTTTTTCTACTAATTTGTACCTTAAATGATTATTTTTTAATTATTCTTATAATTCTATTGGATTTAGAATGTTACTTTTTTTCCTTCCTACTAATTTGTACCTTAGAATGAATTATTTTTTAATAAAATGAAGAATTCTTTAGCAATTACATTCATATAAAACATTGTCATATATTTAACAAAACAAACTTAAACTTTGTTAAAATCTTGCTTTCACCTTTGGAGTTCTTTGGGATTACAAAGCGTAAAAAGGTGTTGAATTAATAAGGTGAGAAATAAGTTAATTATGTAGTAAAACACTTTTTTTTTTGGTGATTTTTTGTCAACAATTTTTAAAATTTTATATTTACGCCGAAAGGCGTACACCTATTGACAATGGGCAGATTTAATAGGGGTTTAGTGCTTAATAAGTTTTCTATGGACATGATTAAATATGGCTGGAATATTCTTAGTAGTCACACAAAATAAATGGTTGTGATTTCAATCATTAACTTCCTAGCTATTATAAAGACATCAGTTTTATGTGTTTACTTTTTTACATTTACCTAATCGTATTTAAAAATTGCTTTGATAGCTAACTGATTGCCACGTAAGTGATTAACATAAATTAAAATATTAACACCAGATAAATGAAGCTCAACCATTTATTTGTTAATCAATAATAAAATTTAATATATTCTTTTAAGGATTCTTTTCATCTTATCAACCTTTTGGCGTTCATCAGCCACAATTATGTGGTTGTGCTAGTTATATTACTAAAATCATAGTATGAAGTTGCTCCAACAAAAATGAGTACTGAAAAACCCATTTATAATCTCAGAATTTGCAAAACTTGTAGATTTTCATTATTCTTAGATGAGAAGCTCTTAAAAACTACAAATTGTTTAGTTTTCCACAAATAAAAATGCATATAATATTAAAGCTTTATGTTTTAATAATTTATTATAAATTGGAAAAAAAAACCAATATTATTTTTTTGGTATTATGAAAATTCAAAAAAATCAACTTGGTATAAAGATTTTGATCACTCTATATCTTAATAATTTATTATAAACGGGGAGAAAAAATAAATCTCTTTTTAGGTATTATGGAAATAACAATCTTATTAATTTATTATAAACTAGGAGAAAAAATAAATCTCTTTTTTTTTTTGGTATTATGGAATTAACAAATCTTATCTATTTAAAATATTATAGAAGTCATATAAAAATCAATTTTTATTGGTTAAATATTTTGATGGATGATAACATATTTTTTTGGAAAATTTTGTACTTAAATTGATAAACATAATGAAGTAATTTCTAGTTGAGATTAAATTATATAAAAAGAAATACTTTGTATTTATATAAATATTTACTTTTTCTCATTTCGAGGATGATACTCATGGAGCGCACAAGGCAACTCATCAATAGGGCTTGAATCCATTACAAACAATAATAATATTCGTTATGAGCTCAACATGTCACTTGGGGGAATTGAACCTAGATGGGGAGGATAACACTAATTTCTCCCAACCACCTGAGATAAACCCAATTGACTTTAAAATAAAATAAAATTAATGATCAATAATATGGCTCAAAGCCATTACAACAATATACTCAATGTGAGTTCAACATGTCACTAATGGGAATAGAACCAAGTAGGAAGGATAACACTCCATCCCACAACCACTCGGAATAGACTCACTTGACATAGAAGAATGACACATTTGCCATCATAGTAGAGAATAAAGGGTCTTTCACGTAGGGCTTTGAGACAAAGGTTTCAAAGTTCCAAAGCCTTGTTGTAGAGGCTTTGAAGCAAGGGAAAGACGTTCCAAAGATCAAGATCACAACCCCATCTCCAAGGAAAAAAACCCTCTTTGCAAAGAAGGCTATGGCAGGGAAATTGATGGACCAATTGGCAAACAATAAGGTAATTGAGCTTTGGCTAGCAATTATTTGGTTCCCATATTTTAGGGGACATTGAATTTTTTCTATGTGATGGGGGGGCTATGTTGTTTTTTGTTTAATGGAAGGTCGATCATGATTTGATCTTCAAAAATGGGCCTTACTTCATGAGCCCTCGAGGACTATACATGAATTGTTGGATACTAGACTTCAAGATTGAAGAGGACATCCCTAAAGTGATATTAGTATGGGTTCAAATCCCACACTTGTCATGATATTTTGGGATGACTTGACCTCCTAGCACATTGGAAAGAGTATCGACAAATTTATAGACAAAGCGACACCAAAGGTAATCTAGTACGCTTGTTTTTAAATATGTGCATAATAGATCTTGAGAAAGGCTTACTTGAGCAATATAACTAAATCTAGATGGTCAGTGTCCCCTTCAAGCACTAAGCTACAAGAAACATTCATTTAAGTGCAACATGTGTCATGTGTTGGAATTGTTGTCATGGATGTCAAAGGATTAATGATGTCATTAATGTCATATTACGACATTACAATACATACAACATTTTCAATATTGATTTACATATACAGGTCTACAAGTATATTAAAAAATGGGTGCATGTGAAATGGTAGTTTGAAAACCCATGGGTTTAAGGTATTTTCCCATGGTATTGGGAATTAATTATTTATTTAAAGGACATATCCCTTTATGAAGGGTTATGAAATAGTGTAAAAAGAGAAAACATTGATAGAAAGTGTGTGAAAAGTGGATTGTCACACACCCACTACGGGAACCAAAATATTTTCGGCTTTTTCTTCTTTTCTCCGAGGAATAAAATTCCCTGAATTCCTACGGGGCCTGATGCAGACCCTACCATCCCTTATCCGTACCCATATGATCATCGGCTATGACCATAGGCCTTACCGGAGAGGTGCTCCCGACTTTCGCGATTCAGGAAATCACGATGCATGTGTTCCCCTGCTCTCTTATCTCTCGAGGTGCCGAAACCCGAAAGGAACCAACAGTTCGTCACATCTAACAATGCCTCAGATAAAAATCTGGCAATCCACCTTTCGGAGTTTCGTGTACCAGGTTTTCATGGTAGAAGAGGACGAGGGGTTCATACCCTTCGATTTTCCGGGTGCCGAAACATCGCAAACCAAATCTGCATGCGCTAAGCCATATCAGGATTTCGCAAGTCAGGAATTCGGGACTGGCGTGTACAAGGGACTTGCGTCTAGGTATCTCGGGTGTCGAAACACCGAAATACCATATCTCATATGCTCTATTACTATTTCGGGGTTTTGCAAGTCAGGATTTTGGGCTATGCAAAGACAGGAGGTCTCGCCCCTGGTTTTCCCGGGAGCCGAAACTTCGAATCACCAAATTCTAAACATGCTAAACCATATTGGGATTTCGCATCCGATGACTACAAGGAAAACCGACCCATGGGAATCTTGGGTACCGAAATGTCGAAGCACCGAATGCTATACGTGCTAAGCCATCTCAGCATTTCGCCTATCAGGATTTCATGTTATGCGAGAACAAGAGGTCTCACTCCTAGTTTTCCGGGGAGTCGAAACTCCGAATTATCAAACTCATCCACGTTGGTCCGAGTCAGGGTTTCACTAATCGAGATTTCAGGACTGGCGAGTACAAGGGAAACTTACCCTTGGGTCTCCCGGGTACTGAAACGCCGACCCATGTTACACTATACCATTTCAGGATTTCGCGATATGCGAAGACAAGGAAAACTGATCCTTGGGTTTTCTGGGTGCCGAAACTCTGAAATATCAAGACTTGTCCACGCTATTCTTATTTCAGGATTTCGAGAGTCAGGATTTCGAGATATGCGAAGACAAGAGGTCTCGCACTTAGGTTTCCCGGGTGCCGAAACACCGAAATATCATAACTTCTCCACACTCTATCATTTTGGGATTTCGCAAGTCGGGGTTTTGGGACTTGCGAGTACAAGGAAAATCGCCCTTGGGTATTTCGAGTACCAAAATACCGAAATATCAAGGCTTATCTGCATGCTATCATTTCGAGATTTCACGAATCGGGGTTTCGGGATTTGCGAGTACAAGGGAACTCTCACTTAGGTATCTCGGGTGCCGAAATACCGAAATGTCGAGACTTATCTGCATGTTGTCATTTCGGGATTTCGTGAATCAGGGTTTCAGGATTTGTGAGTACAAGGGAACTCGCACTTAGGTATCCCGGGTGCCAAAATACCGAAATATCGAGATCTAAGAGAACCCCTCCCTCTCATGCAGGGTTCTAAGACTTAAGCCATAAAATCTCCTTCGGGTCCTCGGGTAAATTTCGCCAGGTTTGAAGACCGGACTGAAAGGTCTTTGGGAATGTAAGGGAGCGATCCCAAAAGGGTGTCCCTTTGGGGAAATCTATCTAAGGCATCATGTAAGACAAATAAGGGAACAAATCTTCCGAGAACGGACTTGAAATCTGAATTAGTTCAATATACATATCTATATCTACATAAGCCGAATGTGGTCATTCCAATATAAGCATGTAACGACCATTTCCAATCAATGCATCATGCAGATATTCTTATACCGAAACTATTTATAATTGCACCAACCATGAGCATACATTTCAAGATATTCCATTCAAGATACAAGATATAACACTTATCATAAAACACCAAGTTTGATGCAACTGCTGAGAGGGGTGCTCGTTTCCACCCAACCGTAGGCTCAGCGACTCTGAATGGATTTACCACTAGCCACCCCCGAGCTAGACCACGATGCTTGAGACTCAGTCTCTGTTCATCAGAAGTCGAGAATGAAGGTTACTCTCCTTCTCCTATGCTCATCATTCACTCTATATTTTCCAGAGTTCCTCTGATTTTTCCCTCTCGCGATCTCTGTTGCGTCTGTCCCCTTCCACACTTCTTTCCTGCCTTTTATTTTCCGGCGAGGTTGCATGTGGCATGAACTTCCCCGCAGTGGTCAGGTCTGAGGCTTACACGGATGGGTGGTTCACCCCCATCCCTCATTAACTCATGAGGATCCTCCTGACCTACCAACCTGACGAGTAATTCATTTCAGGGCCAGCGAGCCGCTCTTGATCTTCGGGCCAGTGAAGACCAAATACGGTATTGGTTTTCGGTGGAAGTTAAAGCCACCATTCCAGGTGCCTTCCACCACCTTTCATCAGCCATCGTGGTCTCTTTCCAACACATCCCCCTCCCAACAGTCCTGCAACATATATTCATAACATTATTTACATTCGTCGACCTTTTATACTAAGGTCCATTTAAATCACACATTCACATCTTTGAGTTTGCCATCATTCTTGGCCTGTATAGTTATTTTTACAGACTGGGGGAAACAGGGTGTTACAATTCCCTCCCCCTTAAAGGAACATTTTCCTCGATGTTCTATCTCTCAATATGACATGTATGCACAGAGGTAAACAAAATCGGATATGCGTGTCTCATGGCATCCTCCATTTCCCATGTAGCCTCATCTGGGCCAAAATGTCTCCACTGCACCTTGACATGTGCAATGGTTCGGTTCCGGAGCGGGGTTTCCTTTTTGTCCAATATGCATTGAGGTTCTGGTAGGAACTCTCCCTCCGGTTCCACCTGGGTCACAGACGAGTCAATTATATGATTAGAATCATGTACATATTTCTTCAATAATGAAACATGAAAACCATTATGTGATTTTACTGTGGGAGGAAGTGCTAGCCTATAGGCTACAGGTCCCACTCTATCTAGAACCTCAAAGGGTCCACAATACCAAGGTGCCAACTTGTCACATGCTCCCATTTTCAAGGAACTCTTCTTGGGCCTAACTCTGAGATATACATGGTCTCTCGTCTTGAACTCTCTCAGAGTTCTCTTTTGGTCGGCATAACTTTTCTGTCGGTTCTGAGCGACCTTCAGGTTTTGTTTTATCTGAGTCACTTGTTGTTCCATTTCTTTCAACATGTCGGGTCCAAAAGAAATTATATTTACGGGATTACTCCAACTGACAGGAGTGTTACACGACCTACCATAGAGAACTTCGAAGGGACTCATCTTTAAGGATGCTTGGTAGCAGTTGTTGTAGGCGAATTCCACCAGTGGCAAGTAGTCTTCCCACTTCTTGGGTTGATGCATTACATGCATTCTTAGCATGTCTTCTAATATTTGGTTCACTCTTTTTGTCTGTCCATCGGTTTGAGGGTGATAGGCGGTGCTAAACAACAACTTGGTCTCTAAACCAGCCATCAGTGATTTCCAAAAGTTGGAAGTAATTTCATATCTCTGTCAGACACGATCTCTTTCGGCATACCATGCAGTCTGAATATCTCCTTCATGAATACTTGGGCGATGTCTATTTCCTTGCAAGTCAACTTGACGGGGATGAAATGAGCAGACTTGCTTAATTTATCCACCACAACCATAATGGCATCATTATGTTTGGTCGAGGTTGGTAACCCAATGATGAAATCCATGGAGATGATTTTCCATTTCCATTATGGGATTGGTAAAGGTTGTAATAATCCTGCTGGGTGTCGTTGTTCTTCTTTAACCTGTTGGCACTCTATGCATTTGGCCAAGTACTGGGCTATGTCTTTCTTTAACCCAGACCAATAGAATTGTTTCCTGGTGGCCGTGATCATCTTCTAGTATCCTGGATGACCAGTATAGGGTATTTTATGTAGTTCATCCAGTATGAACCTCTTAAAGTCGTCACAATATGGAATGTACAATATGCTTCTGTAAGTGAGCAGACCTTCTTCTGTCATCTGGTAACCTTCATACTTTATCCCTGTGGGCTCTTGCTGGAGGTACGAGGTCACGGTTTGGACGAAGGAATCTATTTCTTGTGCATTTATGACTCTTTCTTTGACATCCGTCTTACAGGTGCTCACCGTTGCTAGGTGAATTGTTCTCATACTTCTGCTAAGGGCATCAGCCACCCTATTTTCTTTTCCTTTAATGTGTTTGATTTCGAAATCAAACTCGCTAAGAAGGGCCATCCACCTAGCTTGTTTGGCATTGAGCTTCGGTTGGTCAAACAAATATCACAATCCAAAGTGATCTATCATAAGTTCAAATTTCCTTCCCAGGAGGTAATGCCTCCACATTTTTAAAGTGTGCACTATAACGGCCAGAGCTAGATCATGGGTCACATAGTTGACTTCGTGATCGTTCCATTTTCAGGACTCATAGTAGACCACACTTCCTCCCTGCATAAGGAATCCTCCGAGCCCTTCCTTACAGGCATCTGTGCAATCGAGGAAGTCAACTTCGGGATCGACGATCTTCAGCACGGGTGCGTGGGTCAGTAGATGTTTCAGGGTTTGAAATATTTCTTCACATTTATGTGTCCACATGAATTTAGTCCCCTTCTTCTGGAGGGCAGTGATTAGACAACCAATTTTGGAGAATCCTTTTATAAATCTCATATAGTATCCTGCTAATCCCATAAAGGATCTGATATCTGAAACATCCTTTGGGGTAGGCCATTCCATGATGGACCTGATCTTGTCAGGGTCTACTGCTACCCCTTCTTCAGATAGGACATGGCCTAAGTAATGTATTTGCTTCTGAAAGAAGTCACATTTGTTGAATTTAGCATAGAGTTGATGTTCTCTTAGCACTTGCAGCACAAGCCTAAGATGCCCTTCATGCTCTTCTCTATTCTTTGAGTAAATTAATATATCGTCAATAAAAACTAGCACAAATTTGTCTAGGAATTTTATAAGCACATTGTTCATCAAGCACATGAAAGTGGCAGGGGCATTGGTTAACCCAAATGGCACTACCACAAACTCATAGTGACCATACCTCATCCGGAAGGCAGTTTTATGGATGTCTTCCCCCTTGATTCGGACTTGATGGTATCCCAACCTCGAGTCAATATTTGAGAAAGTAGACGCACCTCCCAATTGATCGAACAGGTCATCGATCCTAGGCAAGGGGTACTTGTTCTTTATGGTTATCTTATTGAGTTGTCTATAATCTACACACAGTCTCGGGGTACCGTCCTTCTTTTTCATAAACAAGACTGGTGCATGGAGACACGTTGGGTCGGATATATTCCTTATCCATCATTTCTCTCAATTGCAATTTGATTTCAACTAGCTCAGGTGTGCTCATCCGGTAGGGTGTACTAGACACCGGCACTACTCCCGGTGAAAGTTCTATCGAGAAGTCAATGTCCCTTCTCGGAGGTAGACCCGGTACCTCTTCCAGAAATATATCTCTATATTCTCTCAGGGTAAGGTGGTCTTTGAGGCTTGGTTTGTCACCTTCAATTGTTTTCAACACCTGTATTGCATATATGGGACATCCTTTTCGACAATACTTTCTCATTTGCAGAGCTGATATTTGTCTCACCGAGAAAGGTTTTTGGATCCCTTGCAGGGTTATCTTTTTCCCTTCTTTACTTACACATTCTAAGGTTTTATGGTAACAGTCCAATATGGATTTATGGGGGGCTAGCCAGTCCACACCAATCAACAGATCATATGATCCCAGGGGTAATATGTTAAGGGTTGCTTGGGTGGGTAACTCACCCATAGTTAATTGGCAGGCTGGTATGACCTATGCTACCCTTCTTTTGGTGCCAGTGGCTAACTGTACCAACCATGGCTTGGTATGCTTATGTGGCTGTAGTTTACACTTATCAATAGTCTTAGGGGATATATAACTCAAATTTGAACCAGGTTCAATCAGAATAGACACTAGATGGTTGGAAATCATACCTTCTATTTCCACCACTGAAGTTTGGTGGTCGGCTTGGTTATTATCCAAGGCTGCATAAATTTGCGGCACACTCCATGGCTTGGTATGCTTATGTGGCTGTAGTTTACACTTATCAATAGTCTTAGGGGATATATAACTCAAATTTGAACCAGGGTCAATCAGAATAGACACTAGATGGTTGGAAATCATACCTTCTATTTCCACCACTGAAGTTTGGTGGTCGGCTTGGTTATTATCCAAGGCTGCATAAATTTGCGGCACACTCCTGGCCACATAATTAACGGTGGTAGCTTCCTGGATGTTGTAAATTATTTGACTATTCTGTTGTCGGTGTGGACAGTCTCTCAGTAGATGTTCTTCTCCGCAACCCCAACATTTCAAAGGTTCTGTCTTTAGGTTATCAACCTTCACTGGTATAGATCCAGAAGTTTTATTTCCGCCCAAAGAGGGAAAGTTCTGTTGGTGTACACTCTGGGCTGGGAAGCTCATCCTTGAGTTTTTCTTATAGTTCTTAAATCTTGGGGATTTAATCCCCTTTTTCTGAAATCCTGAACTATTCTTTTTTTTCCAGCCTTCGCGAGGTTTTGTTCGATGTCCAAGATGTTGATGACAATATCTTGCCTTTCGAATAGTGCCTTCTAGGGTATTTGGCTCATCAAATTCAATTATGTTCCGATAGTCCTTAGGTAGTCTGCTTATGAAACGTTGCACCTTTGCCTTTTCTGCTTTTATATAAGGTACATACCTCAACAACTCGAGGAATCTGCTAACATATTCCTCTATGGTGAGTTGCCCCAGTTTGAGTTCATAGAATTCTTTTGTCTTTTCATCGAAATATTTTTCCGACAGATACTTCTTCCTGAAGTATTTTTCAAACCGTTCCCAAGACAGGTCCTCTTCGCGAACCCCTTTCACATTCTTAAGGTCTTCCCACCAAATGGAAGCCTTTCCGTTCAAGTTGAAGGTGGCTACTCGGGCATTCAAATTTTCTGAGAAGTCATGGACTCTGAAATACTTCTTTAGTCCAAGCAGCCAGGCCTCTGCTTCCTCTCCCTTCTTTATTTCACCGTCGAAGGAGGGTTGTTTGGCCTTCCTGAATTCTTCAAATTTATGACCCTTGGAAAACTTTCGCTTCTTCTGTTTTCTTTGGAAATGAGAACTAGTTCTACTGCTAGAAGATCCCTTCGAGTCGTCAGCTTCCTTCCCAGAGGAATCGTCCGATGCTTGTCCTTTACCTCTGGGGTGGAGGTTTCTCAGGGTGCTCCTCTCGGTGTGGCCATTGATATGACCAAGTTTTTGTATCTCAGGTTCATGTGGCAATTGTCTTTGTAGGTCGGATAAGCTCTGCAGTAAAACTGCGTTAATTTTTTTTTGCTTCTCTTGTTCTTTCATCATCCTCTCATTGTCAGCCTTGCAGCTCTGTAATTCGACCATGAGGCTCCTCACCGTCTCAGCTAGATCTGGAGGGGTCCCTACTTCTCTCCTTTCTTCAGACTCTTCGTCTCTATTGTGGGAGCCTTCCCCCACCTCTTGGTGAGTCACCATTCTATGCATCTGTAATTTTCCCACGGCTGATCATTCGCTTGGGTGAAAAAGACAAACGCTGGTTGTTAGTCAATATTTATATACATTGATAACCCGCGCATAATTCATATTTCTTTCACATGCATATACACAATCGAGGTTTTTCATTTTTAATTTGACCTTTTGATTAAGAGAGTTAAGATAGAGGGTTACTCCTTTTAGGAGTGCTTCGAACGAAGCTCTTGCGCAACTCGTTCATGAGCCCGAGCAGGCCAAGTGTTGTAACCATGCTCTGATACCAATTTGTCACACACCCACTACGGGAACCAAAAGATTTTTGGTTTTTTCTTCTTTTCTCTGAGGAATAGAATTCCTCGAATTCCTACGGGGCCTGATGTAGACCCTACCATCCCTTATCCGTACCCATATGATCATCGGCTATGACCACAAACCTTACCAGAGAGGTGCTCCCGACTTTTGCGATTTTGGAAATCGTGATGCATGTGTTCCCCTTCTCTCTTATCTCTCAAGATGCTGAAACCTGACAGGAACCAACAGTTCGTCACATCTAACAATGCCTCGGATTAAAACCTGGAAATCCACCTTTCAAAGTTTCGCATATTGGGTTTTCGCGGTAGAAGAGGATGAGGGGTTCATACCCTTCATTTTTCTGGGTGTCGAAACACCGCAAACCAAATCTGCATGCGCTAAGCCATATCGGGATTTAGCAAGTCGGGAATTCGGGACTGGCGTGTACAAGAGACTTGCCTCTAGGTATCCCGGGTGCCAAAACACCGAAATACCATATCTCATCTACTCTATTACTATTTTGGGGTTTCATAAGTCGAGATTTCAAGCTATGCGAAGAGAGGAGGTCTCGCCCCTGGTTTTCCCGGGAGCTGAAACTCCGAATCACCAAATTCTAAACATGCTAAACCATATCGGGGTTTCATCCAATGGGATTTCGCATCCAACGACTATAAGGAAAACTGACCCATGGGAATCCCGGGTACTGAAACGTCGAAGCACCGAATGCTATACGTGCTAAGCCATCTCGGAATTTCGCCTATCGGTATTTCATGTTATGCGAGAACAAGAGGTCTCGCCCCTAGTTTTCCGGGGAGCCGAAACTCTGAATTATCAAAAATCATCCACGTTGGTCCGAGTCGGGGTTTCACTAATCAGGATTTCGGGACTGGCGAGTACAAGGGAAACTTACCCTTAGGTCTCCCGGGTACCGAAGCACTGACCCATGTTACACTATACCATTTCGGGATTTCACGAGTCGGGATTTCGTGATATGCGAAGACAAGGAAAATTGATCCTTGGGTTTTCTGGGTGTCGAAACTCCGAAATATCAAGACTTGTCCACGCTATTCTTATTTCGGGATTTAGCGAGTCGGGATTTCGAGCTATGCGAAGACATGAGTTCTCGCACTTAGGTTTCCCGGGTGCCGAAACATCGAAATATCATAACTTCTCCACACTCTGTCATTTCAGGATTTCGCAAATCGGGGTTTCGGGACTTGCGAGTACAAGGGAACTCGCCCTTGGGTATTCCGGGTACCGAAATACCGAAATATTGAGGCTTATCTGCATGCTATCATTTCGGGATTTCACGAATAGGGGTTTTGAGATTTGCGAGTACAAGGGAACTCGCACTTAGGTATCCCGGGTGCTGAAATACCGAAATGTCGAGACTTATCTGCATGCTGTCATTTCGGGATTTCGCGAATCAGGGTTTCAGGATTTGTGAGTACAAGGGAACTCTCACTTAGGTATCTCGGGTGCCGAAATACTGAAATATCGAGATCTAAGAGAACCTCTCCCTCTCATGCAGGGTTCTAAGACTTAAGCCATAAAATCTCCTTCGGGTCCTTGGGTAAATTTCGCCAGGTTTGAAGACCAGACTGAAAGGTCTTTGGGAATGTAAGGGAGCGATCCCGAAAGGGTGTCCCTGTGGGGAAATCTATCCAAGGCATCATGTAAGACAAATAAGGGAACAAATCTTCCGAGAACAGACTTGAAATCTGAATTAGTTCAATATACATATCTATATCTACATAAGTCGAATGTGGTCATTCCAGTATAAGCATGTAACTGCTATTTCCAATCAATGCATCATGCAGATATTCTTATTCCGAAACTATTTATAATTGCACTAACCATGAGCATACATTTCAAGATATTCCATTCAAGATACAAGATATAACACTTATCATAAAACACCAGGTTTGATGCAACTGCTAAGAGGGGTGCTCGTTTCCACCCAACCGTAGGCTCAACGACTCCAAATGGATTTACCACTAGCCACCCCCGAGCTAGACCACGATGCTTGAGACTCAGTCTCTGTTTGTCAGAAGTCGAGAACAAAGGTTACTCTCCTTATCCTTTGCTCATCATTCACTCTGTATTTTCCAGAGTTCCTCTGATTTTTCCCTCTCGCGATCTCTGTCGCGTCTGTCCCCTTCCACACTTCTTTCTTGCCTTTTCTTTTCTGGCGAGGTTGCGTGTGGCATGAACTTCCCCGTGGTGGTCAAGTCTAAGGCTTCCACAGATGGGCGGTTCACCCCCATCCCTCATTAACTCATGAGGAGCCTCCTCACCTACCAACCTAACGAGTAATTCATTTCAGGGCCAGCGAGCCGCTCTTGATCTTCGGGCCAGTGAAGACCAAATACAGTATTGGTTTTCAGTGGAAGTTAACTCCACCATTGCAGGTGCCTTTCACCACCTTTCATTAGCCATCGTGGTCTCTTTCCAGCACATCCCCCTCCCAACAGTCCTGCAACATATATTCATAACATTATTTACATTCGTCGACCTTTTATACTAAGGTCCATTTAAATCACACATTCACATATTTGATTTTTCCATCGTTCTTGGCCAGTATAGTTATTTTTATAGACTGGGGGAAACAGGGTGTTACGGGATTAACAAAGATTGAATTGTGAAATTAGTTTCAGGTCATCTTGGAATTTTCATGATAACTTTTGTTCTAGGACAATTCAAATCTTGAAATTTGGAAGAGACAGAGGACAGATCTCGGTGAACATGTCGTACAAATTTGGCGTCAACCTCCCCTCTCCTTCTCTCCTCTAGGGCTGACTCGACCTCCCGGTCTAGGATCGTTCAAGTCATCAAACCGAATGGTTCGTCAGGCTTTGGATGGAACCCCTTTTAACTTGGCACATGCCATTTTCTTTCCTCGGTGCAGGTTATGTAGCACCCACAAACCCTCTCTTTAGCACTTTCTGAATCTTAACACCGATACTACTAGCTCACCGTGCTAGACTTTCTCTTTGATGTGAACACGAGCTTTGACTGTGGGCCAGCTCCCTTCGCGATCCCGTGCTTCGGGACAATCGTGAGTTGTTTACTCCTCCTCCCCGATCTCTAAATCGGTGAATCCTTCGGGACCAGATCTACCGTCCACATTCCTCTCACAATCAACTGTTGTGATCGATTCGTGAGTTCAAACTTCACGAATCCTTTCTTCTCCCGACTCTACTTCTCCCGATCGTGAATCAGCGAAGTGTTGATCTCTCTCCATACGTCCTACCTTGATGGATGGATATGATTACTTCGACTTCCCCAGCTCTTCGGATAATCTCCTCTTCACTTTTCTCCGAAGGGTTCTTCCTCTGAAATGCATGGATTTATGCCACGTGCCCTTCTAGATCCAACGTCCTGGACTGAAATTGCTCTCCGCAACTTCACGAAGATCCTTGTTTTCTCTCGGCAAACCTTCTGAAGTTCCTACTCCTGAACCTATCGATCTTTTTCCACCTATATCCTCCGACGATGGACGATTTCACTATCTTAGAGACTTCGGCAAGTCCTCGACTCTTTTGCACTCTTAGCGAAAATTCTCTCTTTCGAGACTTAAACTATTCTCGAACTCTTTCTACA
The DNA here is from genome assembly GCA_009831015.1 of Picea engelmannii. Taxonomy (NCBI): domain Eukaryota; kingdom Viridiplantae; phylum Streptophyta; class Pinopsida; order Pinales; family Pinaceae; genus Picea; species Picea engelmannii. The sequence continues at coordinate 54,803 of ML799668.1, forward strand.
CTCCTTGCAGAGTTCTGCACAAACTCTTTTGCCACTTTTCTCGGCTCGAAAACCTTTAAGGTTCCCAATTCCTCTACGTCCTTCAGTGGACTTCTTCTTTCCCTCTTGGCAGTCTCTCGCTCTTCCTCCTGAGTTTGTAAGATGGACTTACAGTCTCCTCGGCGCACCCCTTGCACTCGACCAAACTTCTCGATGACTTCTCCCTTAGACTTATGGAAAGGTTTAAGGCATCTCCTTTCCTTTGTCGATGCACTCTTGCAAAGCCTTCCTTCCTCAGAATGTTCATCAATTTCGGGATTCCCCTAAGGATAAAAACACCTCTAGTCGTGTTTCCTTGTGCATGCTCACACTAGCTCGATTCCCTCCTGGTAGAGTGTTCCAGAGTGTTCAGTAACTCTGCGTTGTGCTTCCTACCAAATAGTATTTCTTTCCAAGGTCCTTAACCACCTTGAAATTTCTCCCTGAGTCTGTGAATTAATCTGGTATGCCCTCTTGGCAGTCTCTCTTCTGACTCCATTGTGTTCAAATACGCACTCCTTGCGTCAGCTCACAAAGTTTCCACCCTTTGTCGCATACTCCTTGCACTTAGCCTAGAGATCTAGACTTAACTCAACACACTAGCAGATAAAAAACTGTATCTCTATCCCTGTAGACGATTTCTAACATTCATCTACAATTCACAAACATGCAAATGACATTCATAACATAGAATCCATTACACAGAAATGTAAAACAAAAAAAATTGTCATTTCTATTAATGGTGGAACGTCAAATTACAATGTGGAGTCTGAGAAACAACTAAGTCTCGGCTCTCTCTCTCCCCTTACAACCTACAATCAACTAACCAACCTCTCTAATGGGCAACAATGCAAAGATTTATACAAGAGGGGCTCGACGAGCTTCCCTCGCAAGATAAACTAGTGGTGTCAAATCACCATTCAAAATGCCTATTACAAAGGGAAAATTACAATAATGGAAATCTGCTCCAAATCAGATGCAGATCCACTCTATTGTCAACCACTTAATGGAAACCTTATCTCTAGCTTGTGCGAAGGCACAATTCTTCTCCTCCATCTTGTCATCATTAAATTCCTAGATCGTGCTTTGGATTCTCAAGGAAAAATGAGAGGGCGGTGCCTCTCCCTTCCTTGAATGCACACCATGCATGAAATCTGACTAGCACATGCTAAGGTAGAGCGATGCTACTACACCATACTCCACGACTATGAAAATCATGAGATCCTTCTCATGAGATTTCTAGCGTGGTTGAAATCCTCCTGGATCCCAAACTTTCTCTTGGAGCTGTCTCTCGGCTCCTCTGCTTCACTGCTTATGCTCTTGCATCATCCTCGTTGCCCTTGTAGGTATCCATTCATCTAGATTCCTCATGCTGACCACTTCTGTTGCTGAGCTCGACATCAACTTCCTGATCTCCTCAATCACCTCATCCAACTACTCCATCGACTGGCTCTTCTATTGCAGACTAGCTTGTTGCACTTCTTCCTTGCCTCTATTATCTTCTTCATTTGTCGTCTTAGCTCGCCACACTGCTACAACCTACACTTATGTAGTCTCATCACCATCGAACTTCTGCTCAGCTACCACTTCCCCTGACAGATAGACTCTTGTCAGTCCTTTGGTTGGCTCCCTTCCAGCTCTCCACAGCTGCAACTCCTGTTGGTGTGTTTCCTTTGGCATGGTTATCTTCTGGCAGCCACCTTCAGGTCCCACATGGTCCAACCAATCCTCTAGTGCCTTTAGCTCCAATTCCCACTGAGTGAGTAACCCAACTGGGCATTCTTTTGTTGGGACAAATTTCATCATCTGTTCCTACTCCTTCACGATAGTATCATCTTGTTGTATTGTTGTTGCATCTGCAACACCTATGTTAGCCTCTCCTCGACCGCTTGGTAGGAATATATCAACTCCTCCAACAATTAGGATGATTCTATGATCCTCCTCCTTGACAACGGAAGTTTTTAACTTCTCGTCGTCTTCATTCACACGACTCACTGTTCCGCATGAATCTTCACCCGAGTGAGGTCTTTCTTCTGCCTCCTCATCTGTCAACTTCTCCTGATGTGAACTCTCAACTGAGATCATCTCTTCTCCCTTGCCCACATGGCAATCTGGGATGTCTCCTCTGCCCATCTGGAAGTCTATGAGATCCATTGATCCCTTATCATTGCCCACCTGGCAATCTACGAGACCCTTGCCAAATCTCTTTCCCTTATGACTAAGGTTTTCAGCATGCCTCAGCCACCTCTTTAACATCTGTTGTTGTCTTTAACATCTGTTGTTGCCCCCTGGCCAACAACTTCTGAAGAGGCCACTTAGTTGTCCTTTTCAAAGGCCACTCGTACCTCCAATGCACCTTTGCCTCCTACTGCATATTGAATGATAGCTTCTCCATCTGTGCTCTAATTTCACTGAGCTCCTTGTCCATCTCTGCCTTGTTTTTCATCTTGCGGTCTGCTCCTTGACCACACTTATGAGTTTCAACAGCTATCTCCACCTTCTACCTACCTTCCTGGAAAGTCTATTGTTCACTCTACAACTGAGAGCATCATCAACTTCTCCTTCACCTACTATCTACAGGCGAAATCAAGCTCGGATAAACTATCTCCTTTGTCCCCTCCTTCACCTATTGTCTACAGGAGAAATCAAGCTCTGATAGACTATCTCCTAATCAAGATTTGATAGCACTCTGGTGTCAACCTCCCCTCTCCTTCTCTCCTCTAAGGCTGACTCAACCTCCCAGTCTAGGATTGTTCAAGTCATCGAACTGAATGGTTCGTCAGGCTCTAGATGGAACCCCTTTTAACTTGATACATGCCCTTTTTCTTTCCTCGGTGCAGGTTATGTAGCACCCATGGACCCTCTCTTCAGTGCTTTCTGAATCTTAACGTCGATACTGCTAGCTCCTCATGCTAGACTTTCTCTTTGATGTGACCCCAGGCTTTGACTGTGGGCCAGGTCCCTTCGTGATCTCGTGCTTCAGGACAATAGCGAGTTGTTTACTCCTCCTCCCTGATCTATGAATCGACGAATCCTTCGGGACCAGATCTATGGTCCACGTTCCTCTCGTGATCAACGACTGTGATCGATTCGCGAGTTCAGACTTCGTGAGTCATTTATTCTCCCGACTCTGCTTCTCTCGATCATGAATCGACGAAGTTTTGATCTCTCACCACACGTCCTACCTCGATGGACGACTAGGGTTACTTCGGCTTCCACAGCTCTTCGGGTATTCTCATCTTCACTTTTCTCCGAAGGGTTCTTCCTACGAAATGCATGGATTTCTGCCACGTGCCCTTCCAGATCCAACGGTATGGACTGAAATCTCTCTCCGTGACTTCGTGAAGATCCTTGTTTTCTCTCAGCAAACCTCTCGAAGTTCCTACTCCCGAACCTCTCGATCTTCTGCCACCTGTCTCATGTTAATGTTTATGCCATTATTATAGTTCTTTGCATTTCAATAGATAACAACAACATAAGACAAGATCACTGAGAAATACACAATCACAAGAGACACAACATTTATCATGGGAAACCCTCTAGGGGAAGAAAACCCAACAAAACTTCCTTATTATAGATTGTCAATACAAACCCAAGAGATAACTCAAGATGAAACAAAAAGTCCTCTCCAAAAGATGCACCACTCTCTCTCTCTCTTCTCCAGCTAGAAATCCAAAACTTGTCACTCAATGAGCAAGTGAGTTGTGTGTCTAAGTGAGGCGTTGGCCTCTTTATTTATACAAGTATGGCACGTGTGAAGTGTCTCTTCACTGGCAGGGCTGACTTCTCAAACTGGGTGGTTATAATCACCTTTATTATATTTCTAGGCCTCTTTAATATCTGTTGGGGCCGACTACTTATTTTACCTATTACAATTGTCTTTTGACCAATCCGCAAAAGGGAATTTGGTCTTATTACAATAATCAACATGATCAATCCACAATGGGGATTGATCCAATGAATAATATATCAAATAATAATAAGAATACACTTTGCAGTTACATTATTTCAACACTCCCCCTTAACAAGAAGGGTATTCTTCAACAACATCAGGTGAGAGAGAGGTCTGCATCATCAGCAGCATCAGGAGGGCAGAATCATTAATATCATCTTGGAGCACTGTTTGGCATATCTATAAATCATCGGAAGTTTTCTTCATCGGCGGGCATCGTCATTCTCAAAGGAATGCAATCATCATCTGCATCAATATGGATTAGTATAAAAACTAATACATCATCATCATCACAACATGAGGTTGGCCCATCATCATAATACTACACTGGCTTTACGTCACAGCTATCAAGTCGGAAGCTCAGTGCTAGTCACATCTCATCATCTTTCTTTACGTCACAACCATCAGGTCGGAAGCAATGTATACACCATCTTTCTTTACGTCACAACCATTTGGCTGGAAGCAAGGAACACATCATCTTACTTTACGTCATAGACATTCGGTCAGAAGAAAGGAACACATCATCTTTCTTTACGTCCAACAGCTAGGTCAGAAGCAAGGAACACATCATCTTTCTTTACGTCCAACAACTGGGTCAGAAGAAAGGAACACATCATCTTGCTTTACGTCCAACAACTAGGTCAGAAGCAAGAACACATCATCTTGCTTTATGTCCAAAAACTAGGTCAGAAACAAGGAACACATCATCTTGCTTTACGTCGAACAACTAGGTCAGAAGCAAGGAACACATCAGCTTGCTTTACGTCACAACAATAAGGTTGGAAGCAAGGTACACGTCCTGCTTTACGTCACAACCACAAGGTCGGAAGCAGGGAATATCTCATCACAACAATTACTCCCCCTTTCAAGGAAGGTCCTTTCGGACTATGCCAAGCTTATCTCGAAAGTACTCAAACTTTACACGAGATAGGGGCTTGGTCAACACATCAGCAACTTGTTCATCCATGCTAATGTACTAGAGCTTTATGGCTCCTCTCTGCACCATGTCACAAATGTAACGATATCAGATCTCTATGTGCTTCGACTTATCATGGAATACAAGATTCTCTGTCATCTTTATGTAGCTCTAGTTGTCATATAGGATCTAGGTTGCTTCCATCTCTAGGTCAAATAGACCGGTCAGCAACTTTCGAAGCCATATAGCTTCGCAGCTAGCAGAACACGCAACAATGTATTCTGCTTCTGTTGTGATGAGAGCAATGTTGGATTGCTTTCTACTTTGCCACGAGATCATGGCTGATCCCAAATTGAAAAAACATCCAGAAATTCTTTTCCTCTCAGCAACGCTTCCTACCCATTCTGAATCAGTGTATCCACTCAATGTGAAATCATGATCTCCATCATAACTGAGACCACAATCTAATGTACCCTTAAGGTACTTCATCACATGTTTTGCAGCCACTAGGTGAACATTCTGGGTTCTACCAAAAACTGACTCAAGGTGTTCACAGAAAAACAAATGTCTGGTCTGGTGTTCGTCAGGTACATCAACGATCCACTAATTTGTCTGTACAGTGTGGCATCAATCAATTCTGACGAAGTATTGACCAGCAGCTTCAACTTCGCTTCCATGGATGTATTCATGGGCTTGCATTCCAACATGTTGAATCTCTTTAGGATTTTGACTGCATACTTCCCTTGGTTGAGGAAGATCCTCTCTAGACTCTGCCATACCTCAAGACCTAAGAAATAGTGCATTAGGCCGAGGTATTTCATCTCAAATTCTGAAGCAAGTCTCTTCTTACATTCGGTGATGAGATTTTCTTCTCCAGTTAAGAATAAGTCATCCACATACAACAATAATATCACTGGCTCATTGTTCATAACCTTGAAGTAGAGGTTAGAATCTTCTTTACTCTTGGTAAAGCCCAAGCTCGTTAGGAAACTGTCTATACGACCATACCAAGCTCTAGGAGCTTGCTTCAATCCATATAAGGCTTTCTTCAATTTGCATACATGAGACTTCCTGTCTTCAACTTCAAATCCTTGAGGTTTCTCTATATACACTTCTTCTTCAATGACACCATTTAGGAAGGTTGTCTTTACATCCATCTGGTGCAACTTCCACTTCATATTAGCTGCAAGGGCTATGATGGTTCTGATCAAAGTGTATCTGACTACAGGAGCGAATGTCTCTTCATAGTCAATGCCTTCTTTCTAAGAAAAGCCATGAGTGACAAATCTTTCTTTATACTTCTCAATACTTTCATCAGCAGCATGTTTTATTTTGAAGAGCCATTTGAAGGATACCACGTCTTTACTCTTCGGTCTGGGAATTATTTCCCATACATCATTATTTATTATGGATTGGTATTCCTCTATCATGGCATCGACCCATTCTTTCCTTTGAATGGCTTCTTCAATGCAGGTAGGCTCCTCCTCTTGGAGATCACACATCAAAGCCATATAAATGGAGAATGGATTTGGTCTTTTCACCTGTCTCGAGGTTCCTTCAGGAACACCATACTTTTCTCCATCTTGAATAATCTCTCAAGCCCAAGCTGGCTTTCTTTTATGGAGGATTGTCATCTGAGGAGGTTCTTGAGCTTCTATTACATCATGGTCTTCTGGAATTTCCTCATCAGGGGAAGTTACGACTTCCCTCTCTGGTTCTACGGCTCTAAGAACCTCCCTCATGGAAATTCTGGGGATTACGGGTTCCTCTTCATATACTTCTTCAAGCTGACATCTTATTGATTTCTTGAGCGCTGCATATTCATCAAAGGTCACATCCCTGCTGATATCAATGTGGCGGTGACCTGGTATATAGATTCTGAAGGCCTTGGAGACCTCACAATATCCCACAAATATTCCCTTCTTTCCTGAGGGTTCCAGCTTATTTCTCTTCTCTTTCGGTATATGAATAAAAACTGTGTAGTCAAACATTTTGAGATGGCTTACCTCTAGCTTGTTTTTAGTGAACATCTCTTCAGGGGTTTTGAACCCAAGTGCACTATGGGATAATCAGTTTTGCACATAAACAGTTGTCATTGTTGCTTCTGCCCATAATCACATAGGGAGATCTTGATCATGGATCATAGTCTTCACAACTTCCATTCTTGTTCTGTTCTTCCTTTCAGCTACACCGTTCTGTTGAGGATTATAGGGAGTAGTGAGTTCCCTCTTGATCCCAACATCTTTGCAGAAGTTCACTAACTCTTTTGAGGTGTATTCTCCTCCATTATCTGACCTAAGTATCTTAATCTTTCTTTCAGAAAGATTCTCAATCAAGGCTTTGAATTCCTTGAACTTGTTGAACACTTCATCTTTAGATTTCAAAAAGTACACCCAGGTTTTATGAGAATAATCATTAATGAATGATACATCGTATACATACCCACTGATGGAGAACGATGGCATTGGGTCACACACATCTGAATGAATGAGTTCTAGGACTCCTTTTGCTTTGATGTCTCTCTTTGGAAAGGGGTTCTTGATGTTCTTCCCTTGTGCACATCCATTGCATACACCTTCATGGTCAACCTTGAGTTTTGGTAAACCTGTGACCACTTTGCATATGTAGGGTAGCACCTTGTAGTTGATGTGA
>ML799668.1:85802-116016 GCA_009831015.1 Picea engelmannii
ATTTTTCTTTAGGTCTAGGTACAATTTCCCATACATCATTTTTCATAATGGATTGGTGTTCTTCCGTCATAACTTCTTTCCATTGTTTCTTTTGAACTGCTTCTTCAAATGTGGTAGGTTCTTCATCTAGAAGCTTCGTCGTATAAGATGCATAACTTGAGAATCTTTTAGGCTTCTTGCTTTTTTTGAATGTTCCTTCGAGAAAATTAAGTCTTTCTGCGTCTTGTAAGGTAGCTTCAAGCCAAGCCGGTCATTTCCTGGTCTTAGGTATGGTGTCTGATTCAATGGTCTCACATGGTTGCATAGTATGATCAAGTTGTTCTTTTTCGTCATCTTGGTTTTCTGTGCTTTCTTCAATAGGTTCTTCAATCTCTTGTTCTTCTATAGTTTCTTCTATGGATTTCTTGAAAGCCATCTTTTCATTGAATGTTACGTCTCTGCTAACTTCGATCTTATGTTGTTCTGGAATATAGATTCTATAAGCCTTGGATGAATCGATATATCCCACGAATATCCCCTTCTTTCCCGAGGGTTCTAGTTTATTCCTTTTATCCTTGGGAATGTGAGAGTAAACAAGACATCCAAATATTCTTAGATTTTCCACATTAGGTTTCTTACCTGAGAAGGCTTCTTCTGGAGTCATGTCCTTCAACATGCGATGAGGACTTCTATTTTGCACGTATATTGCTGTCATGGCTGCTTCTCCCCATAAGAACATAGATAAACCTTTATCATTTAGTAGTGATTTTACTATTTCTTCAATAGATCTATTCTTTCTTTCTACTACACCATTTTGTTGAGGATTATGAGGAACAATCATCTCCCTCCTAATCCCCTTCGATTTGCAGAATGTAGCGAATTCCTTCGAGGTGTATTCTCCTCCATTATTTGTTCTTAATGTCTTGATCTTCTTGTTCGTGAGGTTTTCTATCTCTGCTTTGAATTCTTGAAACTTGTTGAATACTTCGTTCTTTGTCTTCAATAGATATAACCAAGTCTTTCTTGAATAATCGTCTATGAAGATTACGTAGTAAAGAGATCCTCCTAGAGATTTGACTGGCATCAGACCGCAAGCATCTGAGTGTATTAGATCTAGAATCTCCTTAGATATATTGTTGCTACTTGGAAATGGTTTCTTGATATTCTTTTCAAGAGCGCAACCTTTGAAAATTCCTTCATGTGTAGACTGCACTTTTGGTATTCCTTCAACCATCTTTTTGAGAAAAGGTAATGCTTGATAATTAATATGAGTGTACCTTCTATGCCAAAGTTCATTGGGATTGACTTCGTCATGTACGAGAGCTTCTTCATTTTGTTCTAGTAGTCTATATTGATTTCCTTCATGACTTCCAATAACCCTAGCATTCTCTATGCTGGAGTCTTTATGCCATGATAACACTTTTCCATCCACGAAAGCTATTCTGTTTCCTTTGTCTTCTAAGAAAGATATGAATACAAGATTCTTTTCTAAACTAGGTACATATAAAACATTTCTTAAGTGAACATTGTTACCTGTTTTCAACTTGATGGAGGCTTGTCCAAATCCTTCGACTGGGTAAGTGCTTTTGTCTCCAAGATCTACCTTGTACAATGTCTTCTTCTCATTTAGATTTGAGAGTCTGGCTTGATCTCCTATCATGTGCCTAGAAGCTCCACTATCAATTATCCACATGTCATATTCAATCGTTCCAGTGGGTGCTGAGTAGTGTAGAAGACTGATCGTTTCACTCATGTCTTTGGTTGACTGGTAGTTGGTCATGCTTTGATCCAAAACTTAAAATCTGATGTTTCTGTCTTCTGAGAAAGCCAAAAGGTGCACTGAACTAGGGCACATTTGAATATCTTCTCCTTGAGTGAGATGCTCTATCGTAAGGTGTCAGATCTGGGATTTAGGGTTTCTGCAACTGCTCCTGCTAGTAACCCTAATGGTAGTGTCTTGGAAGCTGCTTCTGCTAGTAATTCTAGAGGCAGTTCCTCAACGAGCTCAATATCCTAATGGCTATGATTCCTTCCAGTGGTTAGACTGAATGAAGGAGGTGTGGGCCCATAACCTGTTAGAATATGAAAGAATGTGCTCATTTTATGATTGACAATATCACTATTGTCACCCAACCATAGGCCGAAGCCACCCTCCAAGCACCTTGACCTTGATAGAGAGAAGAATCTTGGTAGCAATCCAATAGCCAAGCAAGGCTAATGCACCAAGCAAGAAGTAACCAAAGCTGATCAGAGAGTCCCACCCAAAACTGGCGTAGCACCTTCCCCAGGACTTGTGCACAAGACTGCTATACTGCAGTGCATAGAACTGGCTTTCTGCAATTATGAGAATGTGTCAAATAAGAGACTGGTGCCCTGTATTTATAGTATTCCTAACAGACTTGCCTGGGCTGACTTCTCTCTCTGGGTAATAATTAATTCATATTAATTATCTCTCTTCAACCGACATCTCATCTAGGGTTACTTTCATTTCTTTTCTTTCTTCCGGAACATTCTAATCTTGTCAAAGGTCACAATAGAGGTTCATACCTCCCGAAGCTACCATAATATCAACATGTTTCACGACTGTACAATCGATGATACACAACGATATGAATTACTCAAACACCTAGTCAATTGATTCCACAACTATTCATCAATCCAACCGCAATCTATCCTGGTATTTGACACTGGTCCATAATTATGTCTTCAACGTCTCTTCTGCAAAGAAATGAAAGCATGATTGCAATTATTTCTATTTTTATGGTGAGGATGATGATAGGGCACATATTTTTCCATTGGTTAATTAGAGGAAGTAGGATCGAGGTCAAGTTCACTTATAGGAGTAGAACAACCTGATATATTGACAACAATGTCATTTGTATGCTCAAATTTTACCATGGAAGAGACAACTAATCAATCTATTTGGCACAATCTATAGTAGGTTGCTCTTATGGAAAACTAGTTTGAACTCCACCTGCAATAAATAAAACTTCCCTGGTTGTAGCAAGGTCAGGTGTAGGTAGAGAGGAAACAAAAAAATCATATTCAAGGCCAGTCTTAATGAATGGAGACCTTTGACAATTGATAATTTCATTTAATATTTCAGTACTATTTTCAAACTTCAAACTTCTATTCAACTTAATAGTTGTTTTCTCTAGTTCCTTTTTTAAGGAAACAATTTCATATTCTAGATATTCACAATTTTCTTCCTTTTTCTTCAGTTGAATTCTCACCACTTCTTCCATGCTTCTTGCTTCTTCTAATTGAACCTTTAGGTTCATGATAGTCTTTTTTGTTTCTTCAAGTCTTTGTGACATTTTGTCTTTTGAATCACGATCCTCTTTTTCATATTTTTGTAGTTGACCCTTTTGTTTCAAATTATTTTTCTTAAGGTTATTTCTTTCACTTAAGACACACATGAGTTCTTCTTCAAGATCCACTTCCCCATCTGTTTTGACATTTTATTCTTCTGAATCCATTGTTTATTTCTGTTTGTATTCATCAATATTTCTTTCTATGGCCATGAAAAGAGTTTCTTCTCTTTCACTATTGGAGATACTTTCATTGCTCTCTTCAGATGAGCTACTTTCCTCTTTGGAGTAAAGACTTTTCTTTTGATTATGGAAGTTTTTATTCTTTTCACACTTACGCTTTTGATGAAGTTTGCTCTCTTTCTTAATGTTATGCTCTTCTTCATCATCACTACTTTTATTTTTCTCATATGGACACTTAACAACAAAATGTCCTACTTTTCCATAGTTAAAGCATTTGAAGGGAAAATTACCTTTATATTTTTTGGATCCTTTCTTGAGTTTCCTCACAAAATGTGCTTCATTTGCATCTAATTCATTGTCAAAGTTGTTGTTTGATTCATGCTCTTCGTTTCTTGTCTTTTTTGAGGCTTTGAAGGTTGCTTCTTTCTTTGATGGCTTTTCTTTCTCTGTCATAATTTCATATGCTGTGAGGATCCCATGCAATGCATCAATTGTTAATGAATCAATATCCTTCATTTATTGAATGGTGGAAACTTTGGCATCAAATTTGAAGGGTAGTGACCTTAAAACATTTTGTACAATCATTGGTTCTTCAAACTTTTCACCAATTCCTCTGATGGTGTTGACAATTTCAGTCACACAAAGAAGATAGGCTGCAATATTTTCTTTGTATTTCATTTTCATGCTCTCAAAATGTCTTCTATGAGTTTGGAGTTTTTCCTTCTAACCTTGTCATCACCCTCATAGATATTTTGAAGCTTGTCCCAAATTTCTTTTTTCGATCCACAATGCATCACCTTGACAAACTCAGATTCTAAAAGACCACATGTTGACACCTAAAAAAAGCGCAACATAAAGTTCCTCGCAGCAAATAAGTTGCAATGCATTATTACATATATATATCTTAAATAATACTATATAGGTGGGACCCCTTGATTAAAAGAATTACATAACTCTTTCTCTCTGTGGGTTCTAATTTGGAGAGTCCAGAACTCAGCCCGAGCCTCCGGTCAAGATTCTTCGAGTCTAAATCAAACGAGACTTTGATACCATGATAGTCTCACCTCTATCAGACACAGACCCTTCTGGCCTCTGTTGCAGAGCTTATGATACCCGTAACCTTCTCTTTCGTGCTTCGGAGAAGTCTCGGAGTTGGTGTTAGCCCCTTTTCTCTTGACCTCTCCTCGGACGTGACCTTGATGATGACCATGCGATTGGGGGCGCAACCACAAGTGGTTTGGGGTCAAACTACTTTCGGTCCCACAATCTTCCTCAAGTCTCCACGTGTCCTCCTAATGAAACCACAGTTTGAATTGCGGCCAACCCTCGATATTTTAAACTTCGTGCAACTCCTGTCCCTGCAATGCTACGAGATCGTCAATCTCGTGATCTTGACGATAAAGTCCAAATCGACGCTTTGAATCTATGCCCTTTTTATCTACAGACCAGATCAACTCGCCTTGAATCAATGGTCGAAGTTCTCTTCGCAATTCCGGACTCCGGGAGTTTGAAATCTCAAACTCAGCTCTCTTCCGTACTCCAACCTTCCGGAGTTAGAAATATACGGACACCTGTCCCGTAAATCAATGGTCATGCAATCACCTGGGTGTTTGACCTTTCAACCTAGATCAATGGTCCAATGACCCCTTCTCGATCGACGATCAAGATTTCCTCCAGGCTCCGGTCTTCTGAGATTTCAAATATCAAACCTCTCTTTCCCAATGGCTTTTTCCTGGTGTCTAAGATCCACTGACGCGTGTCCTCCCGATCCAATGGTCAAGGATTACTTCGGGGATTTACCCAGAGTTAATAGATTTGTGCCACGTCTCTCTGAATCCAATGGATGTGAATCACTTCAGGACTTTACTCAGAGTTCATGGATTCGCGCCACGTCTACCTTAGATCCCACGGTCCAGATATTATTTCGGGACTTCGGGTATCCACGCTCTGCAATCTTAGTTCTCAAACTAAAAAAATTCTTCAACTTTTCCCCAGAACCCGAGATCTGTTGACAAGTGTCTCCCCCCAGATCAACGACTCACAGATCTTTGATTGTTAGCGCTCCAACAATTTCAAGTCTCAAACTTCCGCCTCTCTCCAGATCTTCCGAGATGCTGACATGTACCCTCACGGCTTCAATGGTCCAGATATGCTTCGGCTCTTCAGCTCTCCGCACTCCGGGAGTTTCAAGTCTCAAAGTTAACTCCTTGTGTGCCCGTGATATCTGACGGCTCACACTTGATCACTAAAATGACTGAGATTCCACCTTGGCCTTCCAGGACTCCGAGAATCTCAAGTTTCAAGCCGCTCTCCCTCCTGAGCTTACAAAAATAAATGACTGTGCTTCCTCCTAGTGATTCGACGCTTGGTCTTCGCTCCCAGTGATCTGATGACTCAAATCTATCGCACTGATTGGATGCTCGAGATTCTATTCTGGGTCTCTGGACTCCAGAAATCTCAAGTTTCAACTCTGATAGCTTCTCTCCTCTGTACGCGAAGTGCTAAGGTTCGCACACTTGCTTCTGATCCAACGACGGTCGATCTTCTTCCCTATGATCCAATGATCATGATCGCTCTTCCTCCTAAGATTCTGATATCTCTCCACCTTAGAAGATTTATCCGCTTTCAAAGGTTCAAAACCTTAGTTTCCCCCCCGACGAATCCGTCCCTAGGGTCTTGTCAACACTTGTGAAAAGTGTTATCTCTTCTGAGCTTGATCTCTTTGAAGGTTTTCGCCATCCCACACACTCCTTGCATTTCAGGGATCGCTTCAAACTCAGATCGAAGGTCAATGATGATCAACGGTTCATAGGAATTGCGGGGTCCCAACATGCGGGTTATTTACCAGGTAGTTCTCCCTCCGCAACCTGGAAAGTTCTCGCTCGATTCTAGTCTAACCAGGATCGTTGATCCTCCAGCCCGTCGAGATCAACGACAAGGGTGAATTGTAGGCCGCAAACTAGCACATCCGCTACTTTCACCTTCGCGCTCTGCACTGATTACCCACCCTCGATCTTCGTTCATAGATCGATGATGCATATCAATTGTGGGGTTTAACTTGACCTCCGTACAACTTGACATATCGGAGTCTCGAGCTCCAAATTTCCTAGACCTAGGTCACGTGGATCTTCATAAAAATCTGGGGCTATGATCCCCACACTTAGTCAAGTTTTTGGTTAAGGGAATAAGCGCAGTTCAGAGTCTCCTAGACTACTGGTCTGAAGGGAACACCTTCCCAACTCGTAAAGCTTTAAGCTCTGAATCAAGGCAAGGTAACTTGTGAGGTTACCAAATCGGTAAATATGCCCAGAGGCTTGCTCCGACTCTGGAACGACGATGTAAATCCTTGGGGAAAGTTCCTTCGAGTGATTAAACTGGGGCGTATGGAAGTTCAAGAAGAATTATAGGTTCTCAAGGAAACGAACGCATACTCATAACTTAATCATTTAATACAAAGAAGGAAACCTTTATAGACATGTAAATACTCGCATGCACCCATTATTTACAATTCAAAACATAAGGCAAGAAAACACTTATCAGAACCGTAGAGTGTGATGCGACTGCTGAAAGGGGTGATCGTTTCCACCCAACCATAGGCTCAGTCACTCCCAATGGATTTATCACTGGCCACCCCCAATCTTAAGCCATGATCCTTTGAAATTCAATCTCTTACTTCCAGCTCAACGAAAGTTAGGGACGAAGGTTACTTTCCTTCTCCCAATACAAAAAATAGATGAGGACGAAGGTTACTCTCCTTCTCCCAATACAAAAAATAGATGAGGATGAAGGTTACTCTCCTTCTCCTGGTTCAATCTCTATTTTCTGTGATCAGAACTCACTGTTCCTTCTTCAGTCCTTCCTCGGACCCCAAAGTTTCTTCTCTCCTCCTGCATTTTCTCAGCTGGTCTCCCTCTGTCCACCAAGCTTCCTTTCTTGCATCCCTCAACAAGATTGTGTGTGGCTTGATTTCCCCTATCTGTTGTCAGGTCTGAAAGCCTTACCGATGGGTAGTCTGCCCCATCCCTCATTAACTCTTGAGGGGGCCTTCCCACCTACCAGCCCGACGAGAATTCATTCTTGGTCAAAGGGTTGTTTTGATCTGAGCAAATTAATTCCAGCATGGTACTGGTTCGGTGGAGGTTAACACAACCATCCTTAGTCCCTTCCACCACCTTTCACAACATTTTGTGGTTTCTCTGTTAGCACATCCCCTCTTTCAGCAGTCATGCAACACGTACCCATTTTCTGTTAAAATAATCAAAATTTGCATTTATCGAACTTCTACACAAGGTCCATCATATCAAACATTCACACTTTTAATTTTTCCATAGTTCCTCGGCCCATATAGTTATATTTACAGACTGGGGGAAATAGGGTGTTACAATTCCCTCCCCCTTAAAGGAATCATCGTCCTCGATATTCTATCTATCAACATGATATGTATGTACATAAGTAAACAAAATTGGATATGCATGTCTCATGGAATCTTCCATTTCCCACGTAGCCTCATCTGGGCCAAAGTGTTTCCATTGCACCTTGACCTGTGAAATAGTTAGGTTCTTGAGTGAGGTTTCCTTCCCGTCTAATATGCAATGGGGTTCTGGCAGGAATTCTCCCTCCGGCTCCACCTGGATCACAGAGAAGTCAATTATATGATTAGCATCATGTACATATTTTTTCAGTAATGAAACATGAAAAACATTATGTGCCTTTACTGTGGGAGGAAGAGTTAGCCTATAGGCTACATGCCCCACTCTATCTAAGACTTCAAAGGGTTGACAATACTGGGGTGCCAATTTGGCACATGCTCCCATTCTCAGGGAACTCTTCCTGGGTCTAACTCTGAGATAAACATGGTCTTCGGTATTGAAATATCTGGGAGTTCTCTTTCTGTCGGCGTAACTTTTCTGTCTATCCTAAGCAATCTTCATATTTTTCCTTATCTGAACCACTTACTGTTCCATTTCTTTCAGCATGCCGGGTCCGATTGTAATTATGTCCATTGTATTGCTCCAGCTGATTGGAATCTTTCACTACCTACCATAGAGGAATTCAAAAAGGCTCATCTTCAAGGATTCTTGATAACTGTTGTTGTAGGCAAAATCTACCAATGGTAGGTAGTCTTCCCACTTCTTAGGTTGATGCATTAGATGCATCCTTAGCATGTCTTCTACTATTTGGTTCACTCTTTCTGTCTTTCCATCATTTTGGGGGTGATAAGCTGTCCTAAATAACAATTTTGTCTCCAAACAGGCCATTAGGGATTTCCAAAAGTTTGAAGTAAACTTGGTATCTCGGTCAGATACAATTTCCTTGGGCATGCCATGCTGTCTAAATATCTCCTTCATGAATATGTTGGCAATATCTATGGCCTTGCAAGTTGATTTGACAGGAATGAAATGAGCAGACTTACTCAGTTTTTCCACCATGACCATGATGGCATCATTTTTCATGGTCGACTTTGGTAATCCGGTGATGAAATCCATGGAGATGGTTTCCCATTTGCATTCTAGGATCGATAGGGGCTGTAACAATCCTGCTGGATGTCGGTGTTCTGCCTTAACTTGCTAGCACTCTAGGCACTTATCTAGATAGTTAGCTATGTCTTTCTTCAACCCAGGCCAATAGAATTGTTTCCTAGTGGCCGTGATCATCTTCTGATATCCTGGGTGACCAGTATATGGTTTCTTATGTAGTTCATCCATTATGAACCTATTCAAGTCGTCACAGTTTGGAATATACAATATGTTTCTATAAGTCAACAACCCTTCCTTGAGCATCTGGTAGCCTTCATACTTCAACTGTGTAGGATCTTGTCTTAGGTATGAGGTCATGGTCTTGAAGAATGCATATGTATCTTGTGCATTTCTGACTCTTTCCCCGACGTCCATTTCACAGGCGCTTACTACTGCTAGATGAATCATTTTTATACTTCTGCTAAGGGAATCGACCACCCTATTTTCCTTTCCTTTTATGTGTTTGATTTCAAAATTGAATTCACTTAGGAGAGACATCCACCTATCTTGTCTGGCATTGAGTTATGGTTGATCAAACAGGTGTCTCAATCCACAATGATCTGTCATAAGAACAAATCTTCTACCCAGGAGGTAGTGCCCCCACATTTTTAAAGCATGTACTGTGGTAGCCAATTCTAGGTCATGGGTCACATAATTGATCTCATGCTCATTTAATTTCCTGGACGTGTAGAAAATTACACGTCCCTCTTGCATAAGGACTCCTCCGAGTCCTTCCTTGCAAGCATCTGTACACAAAAGGAAATCATTATCCGGGTCTGCAATATTTAGCACGGGTGCATGGGTCAGGAGGTATTTCAGTTCCTAAAATATTTCTTCACATTTTGATTTCCAAATGAATTTAATCCCCTTTTTTGAAGGGCAGTGATTGGGCAACCAATCTTGAAAAAACCTTTTATGAACCTCCTATAGTATCCCGCTAAGCCCATGAAGGATCTAATATCGAATACATCCTTCGGGGTAGGCCATTCAATAATAGATCTGATCTTGTAGGGGTCTACTACCACTCCTTCCTTAGAAATTACATGGCCTAGGTAATGGACTTGCTTCTGAAAGAAGTCACACTTGCTAAACTTAGTGTAGAGCTGATGCTCTCTTAGTACTTGAAGTACGAGTCTAAGATGTTCTTCGTGCTCCTCCCTATTCTTGGAGTAGATTATGATATCATCAATGAAAACCAATACAAATTTGTCCAGAAATTTGTTGAGTACATTATTCGTCAAGCACATAAAAGTGGCGGGGGCATTGGTTAACCCAAACGACACCACTGTGAATTCATAATGACCATACCTCGTCCTAAAGGTTGTTTTGTGGATGTCTTCATCCTTAATCTAGACTTGATGGTAGCCAGAACTTAGGTCGATCTTCGAGAAGATGGATGCACCTCCCGATTGGTCGAACAAGTCATCGATTCTTGGTAAGGGGTACTTGTTCTTTATGGTTGCCTTGTTGAGTTGTCTATAATCTATGCATAGTTGGAGTGTGCCATATTTCCTTTTCACAAACAGGACGAACGATCCCCACAGAGATACATTGGGTCAGATGTATCCTTTGTCCATCATCTCCTTTAGCTGTAGCTTGAGCTCAACCAGCTCTGGCATGCTCATTCTGTATGGCGTTCTAGATGCTGGTACCGCTCCCAGTGTAAGTTCTATCGAGAAGTCAATATCCCTTCTCGGAGGTAGACTTGGTACTTCTTCTGGGAACATGTCCTTGTATTCTGTTAATATGGGGCGGTCCTCTAGGTTTGGTTTGTCATCCTCAAAAGAGTCCAACACCTGTATGACATATAAGGAGCACCCCTTTTTGAAATACTTTTTCATTTGAAGGGCTGATGTTTGCCTCACTGAGATAGGCTTTTGAATCCCTTGGAGGGTTGTCCTTCTCCCTTCTTCATTTACACATTCTAAAGTTTTATGATAACAATCCAATTTAGTTTTGTAAGTAGCCAACCAATCCATACCAATCAACAAGTCATAGGATCCCAAGGGAAGGATGCTAAGGGTCACTTGGGTGGGAAATCCACCCATGATGAATTGACAGGCTGGTATGACCTCTGCCACTTTTCTTTTGGTCTCAGTGGCTAATTGCACCAACCACGGTTTAACATGTCTAATTGGTTGCAATTTACACTTATCAACAGTCTGAGGGGCCACATAACTCAAATTAGAACCTGGGTCAATTAAAATAGAAACTAAATAGTTGGCGATCATACCTTCAAGCTCCACTATTGAAGCTTGGTGGTTGGCTTGATTATTGTGCAAGGCTGCATAGAGTCGTGGCATGATCCTAGCCACATCATTGATGGTGGTAGCTTCTTGGATATTGTAGACTCTCTTACTGTTTTGTTGTCTGTGTGGGCAGTCCCTCAATTTATGATCTTCTCCACAACCCCAACATTTTAAGGGTTCCTTCTTGAGGTTATCGGTCTTTGTTGGGACTATCTTAAAAGGTTTATTTCCACTTTGAGAGGGGAAATTTTGCTGATATACACTTCTAGCAGGAAGGATTCCTCTATAATATTTTCCATAGTTATTAAATCTTGAGGATTTAAACCTTTTCTTCTGGAATCTCAAACTACTCTTCTTCTTCCAGTCCTCGTGGGGTCTTGTCTTACTCCCAAACTGTTCATAACAATACCTCGCCTTCCATATAGCTTCTTCTAAGGTCTTTGGTTCGTCGAACTCAATCCTATTTCGATAGGTCTGAGGTAACCCACTAATGAACCACTGCATTTTTTCTTTTTCATATTTTATGTAGGGTACATACCTCACTAGTTCAAGGAATTTATTGACAAATTTATCTATGGTGAGATGCCCTAGCCAGAGCTCATAGAATTCCTTAGATTTCACATCCATGTATTTCTCTGACAGAAACTGCTTACTGAGGTATTTCTCAAACTGTTTCCATGACAAGTCCTTCTCATGGACTCCTTTTGAGTTCCTAAGGTCTTCCCGCCATATGGAAGCCTTTCCATTTAGGTTGAAGATAGCTATTCGAGCCTTCAAGTTTTCAGAGTAGTCATGGACTCTGAAACACTTCTTTAAACCAAACATCCAAGCTTCCACCTCTTATCCCTTCTTAATCTCTTCATGGAAAGAGGGTGGTTTGGCTTTCTTTAGCTCTTCAAGACCATGGGTTTTGGAACGCTTCTGCTTCTTTCCTTTCTTGTGAGAATGTGAGTTGGCTCTGCTACTAGAAGATCCTTCAGAGTTACCAACTTCCTTTCCAGAGGACTCCATCGATGAGTGTCCCCTGCCTCCAGGCTGGGCCTTCTTCGAGGTACTTTTCCCAGTGTGGTCACTTATGGAGCCATGTTTTCGGATCTCAAGTGGACTTTGACTTCTCTTCTTATGTCATCGGTCCACATGACTGGTTGCGGGTTCATGATGTAGTTGCCTCTGTATGTTGGATAAGCTTTGCAGCAAGACCACGTTAATTTCTGTCTATTTTTCTTACTCCTTTATCAATCTCTCGTTGTCAACCTTGCAACTCTGTAATTTGACCCTGAGGTTCCTTACAGTTTCAACCAGATTTGGAGGGGTTTCCATCGCTCTCCTTTCATCAGATTCTTCGTCTCTATTGTGGGAGCCAACCCCCACTTCATGACACGTCACCATCCTTTAGTCTTGGACTTTTCTCATGATTTACTGACTGCTCGAGTGTTGAAAAAAACACTTATTGTTAGCTAACAGTTTATCAGGTCATGAACAATACATGGTTCAATTTCTTAAATGCATACACACAATAGAAAGTTTCATTCTTTTCTTTAATAACATTTTTAACCAAACTTTTTAAGAAAGAGGTAAGGTAGGGTGTCACTCCTTTAAAATTACTCCCAATAGAGTTTTAAGTGACTCGCCCGTAATCCCAAGCAAGCCAAGTGTTGTAACCATGCCCTGATACCAATTTGTAACACACCCACGATGGGGCAAAGAAAAATAATAGAAAAAAAAATTCATCCTCCTTATAGGAGAAAATCCTCTTTCTCTCTACGGGTTCTAATTTGGAGAGTCCAGGACTCAGCTCGAGCCTCCGGTCAAGATTCTCTGAATCTAAATCAAACGAGACTTTGAGACCATGATAGTCTCACCTCTAAATCAGACACAGACCCTTCCGACCTTTGTTGCAGATCTTATGATACCCATGACCTTCTCTTTCGTGCTTCGATGAAGTCTCAGAGTTGGCATTAGCCCCTTTTCTCTTGGCCTCTCCTCGGACGTGACCTTGACGATGACCATGTGATTGCAGGTGCGACCACAAGCGGTTTGGGGTCAAACTACTTTTGGGCCCGCAATCCTCCTCAAGTCTCCACATGTCCTCATGACGAAACCACAGTTTGAATTGCGGCCCGCCGTTAATATTTTAAACTTCATGAAAATCCTGTCCCCGCAATGCTATGGGATCACCGATCTTGCGATCTTGATGATAGCGTCCAAATCAACGCTTCAAATATGCGCTCTTTTTATCTACGGACCAGATCAGCTCTCCTTGAATCAACGATCGAGGTTCTCTTCGCAATTCTGGACTCCGAGAGTTTGAAATCTCAAACTCAGCTCTCTTCCGTACTCCAAACTTCTGGAGTTAGCAATCTATGGACACCTGTCCCGTAAATCAATGGTCATGTAGTCACCTAGGTGTTTGGCCTTTCAACCTAGATCAACGGTCCAATGACCCCTTCTTGATCGATGGTCAAGATTTCCTCCGAGCTCCAGACTTCTGAGATTTCAAATCTCAAACCTCTCTTTCCCAATGGATTTTTCCCGGGGTCTAAGATCCACTAACGCGTGTCCTCCCGATCCAACGGTCAAGGATTACTTCGGGGATTTACCCAGAGTTAAACTATTTGTGCCACGTCTCTCTGAATCCAATGGATGTGAATCACTTTGGGACTTTACTCGAAGTTCACGGATTCATGCCACATCTCCCTTAGATCCCATTGTCCATATATTATTTCAGGACTTCGAGTCTCCGTGCGTCGACGATCTTAGTTCTCAAACTAAAAATTCGCTTAAGCTTTTCCCCAGAACTCAAGATCTGTTGACAAGTGTCTCCCCCCAGATCAATGACTCATGACTCTTCGGTTGTTCATGCTCCGGGAGTTTCAAGTCTCAAACTTCCACCTCCCTCCAGATATTTTGAGTTGCTGACACGTACCCTCCCAGCTTCAACAGTCCAGATATGCTTTGGCTCTCCGGCTCTCCGCGCTCCGGGAGTTTCAAGTCTCAAACTTGACTCCTTGTGCGCCCATGATATCTAACAATTCACACTTGATCACTCAGATGACTGAGATTCCACCTCGGCGTTCCGAGACTCTGGACTCTGAGAATCTCAAGTTTCAAGTCGCTCTCCCTCCTGAGCTTACAACAATCAACGACTGTGCTTCCTCCTGATGATATGACGCTTGGTCTTTTTTCCTAGTGATCTGACGACTCAGATCTATCGCAGTGATCAGATGGTCGAGATTCTATTCCAGGTCTCCGGACTCCGGAAATCTCAAGTTTCAACTTTGATAGCTTATCTCCTTTGTATGCGAAGTGCTAAGGTTCACGCACTTCCTTCTGATCTAACGACGGTCGATCTTCTTCCTTATGATCCAGTGATCACGATCGCTCTTCCTCCTAAGCTTCTAATATCTCCCTGCCTTGGAATATTTATCCACTTTCAAAGGTTCCAAACCTTCATTCCCCTGCCTCCCCAACGAATCCATCCCCGGGGTCTCGTCAATACTTGTGAAAAGTATTATCTCTTTTGAGATTGATCTCTTTGAAGGTTTTCTCCATCCCACACGCTCCTTGCGTTTCAGGGATCGCTTCAAACTCAGATCGAAGGTCAATGACGATCGACGGTTCACAGGAATTGCGGGGTCCCAACATGTGGGTTCTTTACCAGGGAGTTCGCCCTCCATAACCTGGGAAGTGCTCGCTCGATTCTAGTCTAACCGGGATCATTGATCCTCCAGACCATCGAGATCAACGACAAGGGTGAATTGCGGGCCACACACTAGCGCGTTTGCTACTTTCACCTTCTTGCTCCGCAGTGATTCCCCACCCTCGATCTCCATTCATAGATCGACGATGCATATCAAATGCGGGGTCTAACTTGACCTTCGTACAACTTGACATCTCAGAGTCTCGAGCTCCAAAGTTCATAGACCTAGGTCACGTGGATCTTCATAAAACTCTGGGGCTATGATCCCCGCAATTAGTCAGGTTTTTGGTTAATGGAATAAGCTCAGTTCAGAGTCTCCTAGACTACTGGTATGAAGGGAACACCTTCCCGACTCGTAAAGCTTTAAGCTCTGAATCAAGGCAAGGTAACTTGTGAGGTTACCAAATCGGTAAATATGCCCAGAGGCTTGCTTCGACTTCAGAACGATGATGTAAATCCTTGGGGAAAGTGCCTTCAAGTGATTAAACTGGGGCATATGGAGATTTAAGCAGAATTATAGGTTCTCAAGGAAACGAACGCATACTCATAACTTAATCATTTAATACAGAGAAAGAAACCTTTATAGACATGTAAATACTCACATACACCCATTATTTACAATTCAAAACATAAGGCAAGAAAAAACTTATCAGAACTGTAGAGTGTGATGCGACTGCTAAAAGGGGTGCTCATTTCCACCCAACCATAGGCTCAGTCACTCCCAATGGATTTATCACTGGCCACCCCTGAGCTTAAGCCACGATGATTTGAGATTCAATCTCTTACTTCCAACTCAATTGAAGTTAGGGACGAAGGTTACTCTCCTTCTCCCAATACATAAAATAGATGAGGACTAAGGTTACTCTCCTTCTCTTGGTTCAATCTCTATTTTTTGTGATCAGAGCTCACTGTTCCTCCTTCAGTCCTTCCTCGGACCCCAGAGTTTCCGCTCTCCTCTTGCATTTTCTCCGTCGGTCTCCCTATGTCCACCACGCTTCCTTTCTTGCCTCTCTTAGCAAGATTGCGTGTGGCTCGAATTCCCCCGTCCGTGGTCAGGTCTGAAATCCTTACAAATGGGCAGTCTGCCCCATCCCTCATTAACCCTTGAGGGGGCCTTCCCACCTACCATCATGACAGGAATTCATTCCTGGTCAGAGGGTTGTTCTGATCTAAGTAAATTAATTCCAGCATGGTACTGGTTCGATGGAGGTTAACGCAACCATTCCTGGTCCCCTCCACCACCTTTCACAACATTTCATGGTTTCTTTGTTAGCACATCCCCTCTTTCAATAGTCATGCAACATGTAGCCATTTTCTATTAAAATAATTATAATTTACATTTATTGACCTTCTACACAAGGTCCATCAAATAAAACATTCACACTTTTAAGTTTTCCATAGTTCCTCGGCCCATATAGTTATATTTACAGACTGGGGGAAACAAGGTGTTACAATAAGAGTGGAAATACTAATCTATTTCCATGTGTAATTAATGGATTCTAAGGGTGATAGCGATTTGATTTCAAAATGGAGGAAATGTTTATTTTATTAAACATGTTAGTTCACTTTTGCTAGTTTCAAATATAAGCTACATGCAATTCATGGTATATTTTCATACATGGGCAAATGATTATTATGTTTAGTGTAACACTCCACTAGCAAAGGATGTGGGACATGTTATTTTGGTGCTAAGTGTTAAATGGGAATTGTTAAGTAATTTTTATGAGAGGTCGATTCGACTTTGAGTTTGGAAATGGTATGTTATATGTATATTGGATATATGATGGTCAATGTTCTATGTTTTGAACAATTTTTTTGGGAGTTGGAAGCAGTCTAATTTTGGTTGTGGTTGATGGCATTAAAAGTGAAATTAGGGGAAGCGACGTTCATTTACTACATGTCATTCTTACCCTATCTCGAAGCTACCA
The DNA here is from genome assembly GCA_009831015.1 of Picea engelmannii. Classification (NCBI taxonomy): domain Eukaryota; kingdom Viridiplantae; phylum Streptophyta; class Pinopsida; order Pinales; family Pinaceae; genus Picea; species Picea engelmannii. The sequence goes on from ML799668.1 coordinate 102,669, forward strand.
CCTTCACTCCTCCTTGTATTCATTTGCTACTTTGGTTAGTAGTGTCTTAGTTGTGCTCGGTCATTGGCGGAAAAATAGTTGTACTCTTAAGATTTCTGGCATTTTTCTCACAGGTATGTTAGCTCTTATCTCTCCATTCATGATGGTCAGCTCTGCTCCAGATAAAATTATTATGTTGGCTCTTATAGTTTGCATGCAGAATGTGTTTGTTTTCTGAAGTTTTTTTGTGGGTTTACTGTGGGAATTTTGGTCGTGTAACTCACATTTTGAATTGGGTTTCTTTCTATTGGCATTTAAATGTTTAAAACTGGCAATACCATTCGACATTCTATTCCATTTGAAATATGTGGTTGTATATGCTTGGGGCGAACGCGATATTTCTATGATGTGGCGGTTAGAAAATAGCTATGGGTGAAGATGATTTAGTTTCGCTCATTTCATATGATTTTTGTTTAGGGTTTCCTCAATAAAATAAAATATATAGTTGTATTTTGTGACTACTACATAGCACCCTTACCCTGGAGAAAGTGCAATATTATTTTTATCACGGCTTGGATGTTATGGGTGGCATGTGCATTTTATCTTGTTGTCATTTTGATGGAAAAGAGTTGGGTTTTCTTTGCCTATAGTCCACATTTCAAACCCTACACCTGTATGCATGCTCCAAGCCTCTTCTCCTCTTACAATATATGGGCGAATGAATAAAAGGAAAGCAAAATTTGAAATTTTGTCGAGCTTTTTGACCCATACTCGGTTTCATGATTATTGTGTTGTATCCTTACTGCATATCCACACTTTCGAATTCTCGCAACCATTTCATATAATCCTTGCCACTATTTTAAAAAGTTGATGGATCCATGTGTATTATCTTACAATCACTCTGGGAAGTAAATATTTTGGCTTTGCTTGCAGCCATACCTTGAAGCCTGTGCCTGTTTGTTAGTTCAAAACCTTGTTTTCCCATCTGATAATGTGGGAAAGTAAAGAATATAAACCCAATATCAAAATCTTGTTTAATTTTTCAACCTAGCAGTTAGAAATATTGATGTCACCCACAAAATTGTGACTCATTTGTTATTGATCTGTGGGGTGATTTGAACAAATTTGGGTTAAAGGGAATGTTATGGAAACAATGTCCACCAGAGTTGCAGGGGGTTTTGGACCTGTTTTGTTTGCAACTGTTATTGGAGGTTGTGATATAACAAAAGACAATAGCATTACGTTCTCTTCCTCTCATGATGTTTTGAAGCATTTTGTAAGATTATGATTGAGTTGAATTTTTTTGTAAACATTCTCCTACAAAAAAATATGATAACTAAAAGGAGAAATGAAATTTGTTGTTTTAATAATCATATAAATTTCATTTGAGTTTTATATTGCACAATTTGAAAATATTGTTGCCAGGTTGTGGATTCTCTGTGATGAATTTTAAAAGAGTGCTATGGCACAAACATAATTTATTTGTAACAGAACAATAATCGTTATTCTCGTTCATTGTTTCATTTTCACTCATTATACACCCGCCACCTTCCCAATAACATTTGCCCATCCCATGTTCTGTTATCTTGAATATCATTTTAAAAGTAAAAGGATTAAAGAGGATTGGATAATGATTCTGGGTTGGAAATTGTGACATGAAGATATTTTTTTTGGAAGAAAAGAGTCATGCGTTGCTTGAACAATATTCATTGTTTATTCTCGTCCATGCTGCCATTTTTCATTCATTATAAATCCCCTCATATTCCCGATGACCCTATCATTCCCTGTTCAATTGCAGTTAATTATTAAATTGGATTTTCCGAAATTGTGTTAATGGATGGATTGCATATGATTATGTTTGCGAATGATAGAGCCAACATCTTGATTTTATTTAGGTAGAATATTAGAAAATGGATTGTTTAAAAGTTTTCATATTCTGATTGAAATATTGCTTCAGGATGAGTTTCTTTAGCAGGGGCAAGAATGCCAGAGGTGTGAACAGAGGTAGAGGAAAAAATTGGCAAAGAGGCCATAGAAGGCCAATGAATTCTGCAACCTAGGCCTGGAAGGCCTCCTTTCTAGCCACACCAAAATTTCTCTGGTATCTGTGTTCCCCCTCATGTTTCTATGCAGTCGGAACCACCTTCCAATGATGGCTGGAAAGAGATCATCCACCAACCTATTGCACATCATAATGGGTGGCCTACAATATCGGTACCATTTCCCCCTCATCCACCGCCATTTAATCCAAATTCCCAAGCTGATTGCATTGCTTCACCATCCCAGTCTTCACATGCAAGCAAAAGGATTAAAACCAATATGCCCTAACCAGAGATTGATAAAGGGAAAGAAGTGGTTGATTCCCCTAACTCTTATGAAAATTCATCTAAATCAATGTCCTCCCATCTCCACCTCAAGGTAATTTCTCCCATGTCATCATCAAAATCCATCCTCAAGGTTCCAATCAGCCTAAAGCTACTACAGAAGGAAAAACAACAGGAAGATCAAAATAGAGCAGTAGTGAAAAGAGGCAAACCGCCTCTCATAGCAATTATGGTTTTTAATGCTCTTAATGCTATTTTCTTTTGAGGACAGTCTTTTTATTTTATATGAAATAATTTTGGACAACAAATTCACATTTAGATAGAGTTTTTGGACAGCATGGATATAATGTTATTTTTGGATATAGTCATGTTTTTTTTTTTTTATTAAAATATTTGACTATTAATATGAGAATGGGAATTACAAGGTGGATGTTTGAATTAAATCTTTGGGGGTATTATACTTCATGTTTTGATGATTATTAAAGAAATGAAAATTGGAGTGACAAGGGGTCCCACCTATTTAATTATTAATTAAATAGACCCTTATCTATATATAATATTATGTATTTGTCTAAACTAATTAGTTACGTTAATTAAGCTTAACAAAAGAAAAGTAGTTGAACTACCATAACTTATTGAGAAAGAATAAAAGCTCAATCAATTGAAGAGACAAAGGGAGGAGAATAGAAGGGTAAGTTCTGATATAAAGTTTGCTCTATACTTATGAGATACTTCTTTTTCTTCATTCATTTTGAGTTTACTAGAAAGCTAAACCATCTTGATGACAACAAGGTCTTATTGAAGGCAACGAGATTCAAAACTGAATCATATATTTCAACAGCTTGTTTCCAAAGGTTATACTTTTTCTTGGCAGTCTGTGTGTTCTTGTTTGTTTATGGATTAGATTTCATAACTAATAAAGGATATTTTGCAGAGTCAAGTGACAACACTTTTATGGCCAGTTGATCTAGATATTTGCCTTCAGTTTCTTTTGTTTTCAGAGTCTTTTTGTATGGCCTCCATCGAAGACTTCTAAATATGACTTTGGTCCCACCCTCGCAGGGTTTTGTAAAGAGAATTTTGCTTTGTATCTCAGAATGAAATTAATATAAAAATCAATTTTCTGATTTCAATTTCACATGCATATCTTATTATATTGTTCAGAGTTTACTTTTATTCTCGTCCTTTTTCCTATACACACTTATGTATATCTTTGTTTTCTTTTCTTTTTCATAGTTACATATAACATATAAAATCATCCTTAGTCCCTAGTACATATTACTCGTGGATTAAGAGATTGTTTTGAATTAAAGGCTATAAACCCCGGGTAACATTCCCAACTATATTTCCTTAGCCTAGCAAGATTTGAAAATGATTGAGTAAGGTTTTTCATACCTTTTCCTCAACATTTATTTGGCGACCATATTGGGGAGATCTTCCACATCTCTCTAGTTGATTGTATCACAATTATATTTCATTTTTCTATTTTGTCTGATTACTCTTTGATTGATTTTTTTCCATGACAATACCTGTTATGAGACAACCCAATATCAGAAATGGTCTTGATGACCAAACCAACATTACATTGACTTTATTCAGTAGTATTTTAGAAGCTGCTAGTACTCGTGATTAACTTGAACGCTCTTGGGAAGTAATTGAAATGGACATAAATATTCGTGAACGTTGGGAAGCCAAGCAAAGGTAGCCCAGAATTCAACAATAACCTTTCATCTTACCTGTTTTATTTATTTTTTTGTTTTGTGTCCTCTAATTCTCATATTTCTCAAAGAAGAAGAGGATTGTCCCCTGAAGTTACTCCTATTTCTGAAATAGGGAGGAGAAGTTTGTTTTACAAATATAAAAAGTGCACTTAGGTGAACCTTATCTGATTCTGCCAGTTCATCTTCATCACCCATACCTTTCACCTTCAATATGACATCCTCGGGTAGTGGTAGTGGCACCAAAGGTTCCACTTCCTCACAACCTTCTGCTTCATCTATGATTGGTAGTATCTATAGTCATCAAATCCCTATTCAATCTACTCCTAATCATGCCAAGGTCATTAAGAAATATGGTCTTTTCCAATTTGAGGAAGAGGCTACAACCACACCCTGGCACGTGTCTCCCCCCTTGAATCTCACACCAGCCACCCAACCATTACCGAAATTCAAAGATCACTTACCTAGGTTCTCGGGAAATGGTATCGTTACCATGAATGAACACATGGTAGCATTTTCTAACGCTTGTCATAACATAGGGGATAAAGATAACAATACTTGCATGCATTTATTTGTCAATTCTCTTGACGGGAAAGCTACAGTTGATTTTTTTGATATCCCCCGCCTAAAATCCTTTCAACTTGGTAAGAATTGTTCTATTGTTTTAAGTCCAATTATGGACATCCCAAGAGTCCAACTGACCAGTTAAGGGAGTACAACAATATTACCTATAAATATGGTGAAAACATTAAGTCTTTCAACCTTCGTTTCACCAAGCTATATAACCAAATTCCCAAACTAATATGTCCTCAAAATCAAGTTGCGTTCATGCATTATTATAATTATTTACCTTCTCCTTATCGTCATAGACTTGAAGAAAAGGATATTCACAATCTTGGTTCCACCCTTCATACTTCCTTAAAATACGAAGAGCAACTTGAAAGGACTGGTCTTCCTAAAGGGGACTTGGTTAATCAAACAAACATGTCTACCATTCTGCAACTCATGCAAGATATGAATAATAGGATGATAGCCTACGAACGAAAATGAATTTCCCCTTCCTCTTTCCCCGAGGCTTCTTCTTCTTCCGTAGTGCCTTTTAAAAATACCAATGAAATCACTTTTCATCCAAAGGCCATTATGACTCGTAGTTGGTGTAACTTCTGTGAAGAAAATCATGATGAGAACACATGCGAAGTAAAAAAGAAATGTTAGAGATAAGATCTTTGGAAAAAGGCCCGATACCACGATAGTTGTTTTAGATTGGGCCAAACTAGAGGATGTTATGGTAGTCAATACCAGGAACAAATCTTATATTGCCAAGAGAAAATTTGATCTTCCCCGCACTTCTTCTGCCCCAAGCTCATCTTCTCCAAATGTTGATACAAAAACTGTTAGAACTTCAAGTGATCAAGGAGTATATTCTCCTCTTCCCTCTTCTAAAATAAAATATCTTTAACCAATTTGCTAATATCAAAGTTTATGCTACCCTTTTGGACATGGTGGTCGTCCCTAAACAACATAAGCATCTTAATAATTTTATGGAAGGTAAATTTTCCACCATAGCCAATCTATTTGAAGAGTCGAAGGAAGAGGATTCGACTGTAAATACGATAGGTGTAAATAAATTTAGGAACCCTATAAAAAAAAAAAACCTTTCTATATTTCAGTAAAAATCATGGATAAAATAGCTCATTGTTTCCTAATTGATGGCGGATCTAGTCCAAGTGTGATGTCTAAAATTATCATGGAAGAGCTTGGCTTATCTTGTACCAACAAAAATTCTAGAAGCATGTTCTCTTATATAATTTGCAACAATCAACTATAGGTGAAATCAAGGATGTAACCCTAGTTTTGTGTGCACATCCCGAGATAAGGACAACTCTCAATATCCAAGTAATTGACATGTCGATGAGTAACTACTCAATTATTTTGGGAAGGGACTGGAAATCCTTAACTGGTGGATACCTTTCACTTGATGGCACATATTTGTCTGTTCCTCGAAATGGAAAGAACATTATAGTTCTTAGGGAAGGAATAATTTCACCTTATATAGAGAGTGTCCCTCAAGCCAATGTAAATTACCTTGAAAAAGATTTAGGGGTGTACTCTATATTTACCAATGAAGGTGATTTTATACTTGAACCAATTGATTTTGATGATGGAATGTGGCACATGCATTTCGATGGATCATGTTCTAACGAAGGTAATGGAGTTGGCATCATTCTATACTCCCCTATAGGAAAAATTCACAATTTCTCTTATAGATTGGAATTTGCTTGTACAAACAATGTTGTTGAGTTTGAGGCCTTATTGTTGGGCATTGAAAATGCATATAACCTTGGTTGTAGCCACCTTAGAGTATTTTGTGATTCTGAACTTATTGTGAACCTTGTGCAAAAGATTTATGTACCAAACAATAAGTTACTTAAGCGTTATACCTAAGTTGTTTGGATGTTGATTTCAAATCTGTTATCATTTAACATCATTCATGTTAAAAGGGAACTTAATTCAATGACTGATAGATTAGTTTTTTTTGCCGCTTCCCCTACTTGACAAATTTTACCTCAAATACTTGATTGTACGTTCCAATCTCTATACCTTCCTCACCTCCCTGACAATGTAGAATCATGACAAGTTTTCCCTAGTGATGAAGGCATTTGCACTTTCATACAAAATGAACTGTTTAAGCCCAAAGAAATCATCTCTGTTGAAGTTGAAAATTTTCCTAAAGGCTTGACTCCTTTCCAAATTTCATTTTCATCTGGTGATGTAGGAAACAAAGAAACACATAAAGAGGAGGAGTTGAAAAGGAAAGTTTGTGATACCATTTCCTTGAATATTGGGACATTTGAATCTCCAAACATCATTAAATTAGATGCCCAATGTTCTGATGAAGAGAAAGAGAAATTCATGGAATTACTTCATGAGTTTAAAGATGTTTTTTCCTGGTCATACGAGGATCTTCGTGGTTTTGATCCTGCTCTCATACAACATGCCATTCATATCAAGGAAGGGAAAAAAACAGTTAGGCAAAGGAAAAGACCTATTAATCCTGCCCTTGAAGCCACTATTAGAAAAGAATTGGAAAAATTGTTCAAAGATAATATAATATTTCCAGTTAAGTATTATGAATGGGTTTCAAATCTGATCTTGTTTGGAAAACTACCGGTCAGATCAGATTATGTGTTGATTTTAGTGCGTTAAACAGGGAAAGTGTCAAAGACCATTTTTCGCTTCCTAATATGGAAATTATTTTACAACAGGTTGTAGGGTCTCAAATGATGTCCTTACTTGACGGTTTTTCTGGATATAATCAAATCAAGGTAAAAAGGATTGATAGATATAAAACCACATTTACCACGTGCTGGGGAAAATTTGCTTAGGAATGTATGCCATTTGATTTATCTAATGTAGGTGCCACCTTTCAAAGAGATATGCAGATAGCTTTTGAAAATCGAATCGGTAAGATTATCCAATTTTATCTTGACGATTTGACTGTTTATTATAAAAACCGGTTGGATCATTTCGATCATCTTAGAAAATTTCTCATGCACTGTAGAAAATTTGGTGTTTCTTTGAATCCTTCCAAGTCTATTTTCGGTGTCACGAAGGGTAAGATTCTCGGTCACATTTTTTCTGATTCGGGGATAAGTATAGATCCTAAGAGGATTACTGCTATTCTAAACCTCCCTGCTCCCACCTCCAAGAAAGAAATTCAAGCTTTCATGGGCATTATTAATTTTGTTCATAGATTTGTTCTTGATTTTGTCGTCATGGTTAAACCAATCCATAAACTTTTGAAGCAAGATCGTTCTTTTTCTTGGAATGATGATGTTGAGAATTCTTTCCTTGGGATTAAGAAGGTGATCAGTTCTATGCCGTTTTTGGCAAGACCGAATTTTGAGAAAGATTTTATAGTATATACCAATGCCACTGAGGGAGGAATTTTTGTTATCCTCTTACAATATGATGAAAAAAATAATGAAAAACCTGTATCTTACATGAGTCAAAGTCTATCAGATGACGAGGTCAAATATTCTTACATTGAGAAACATTTTTTCACTCTTGTCAAAGCTATATACAAATTTTGCTATTTTATTTTGGGCAAACATACGCAGGTAAAAGTCGCTTTGCCTGCTTTCAAGTTTCTACTTTCACAAACTTATCTTTCAAGAAAACTTGCACATTGGCTTGAAAACATTTAGGAGCATGATTTGACAATCATGACTTCAAAGACAATAAAGGGACGAGACTTAGCCCTTCACTTAGCTCAACATGCTGAGCCAAGTGAAGAACTAGACGATCAAGATAACCCTCTTTCAGTGCTATTTTATATTCAAAATTAAAATCTCTCTATATCTGAGCATCCTTGGTATAAAAATATGGTGTACTATTTGCAGTTTCAAAGTTGCCCAGATGAGTTGGATCCTCATCAGAGAAGGAGACTCTGCCTTGAAGCTTCTAGGTATATCATTTTATGGGATTCCTTGTTTAGAAGATATGTTGATGGTTTGCTGCTACGATGTGTAGACGACGAAGAAGCACAAAAATTATTACACAAAGTACATGGATCATCAACATATGTCATCCATATTGGTGGCCATTTTTCTGCTAAAGCTATTGCTTTTAAGATCATAAAAAATGGTTATTACTAGCCTTTGATCTTTCATGATTCTTATAAATTTGCAAGGTCTTGTGATAAGTGCCAAAAATTAGCCGGTAAAGAACGTTTGTCTGCCATGCCTTTACAACTTGTCCTTCTGGATTTCCCTTTTTCTAAGTGGGTCTAGACTTTATTAGTCCAATCAATCCTTCATCCTCTGCATGACATATCTTTATTTTGACAACCATTGATTACTTTACTAAGTGGAATGAGGTTTTCCCTCTTAGACATGCGCAAGATGAACAAGTAATCTCTTTTCTAGAGTCTAATATCTTTTCCAGATTTGGCCTTCCATTAGAAATCATTACAGACAATAGTCAAGCCTTCATATCTACAAAATTGACCCAATTTATGGCTAAATTAGGTGTTAATCATTTCACTTCATCTACTTATTACCCTCACGTAAATGGACAAGCAGAGTCTACTAATAAAAACTTGGTCAGGATTATAAACAGAATCATAGAAGACAAACCTCGCTAGTGGCACACACTTATGACTTATTCTCTTTGGGCAGACCGTACAACCACCAAATAAAGTACAGGATTTACTCCCTTTCATCTCGTATACAGAAAAGAGGCTATTCTACCTATTGAACTAGAGCTTTGTTCCTTACAGTTGATGCTACAGACTGAAAAATTAAATTCTTCTGATGTTTCTCAAAGGATAAATACACTACTATCCCTGGAAGAACAAATAATTTTTTCCTTGGAAAATATAAAAAGAAGGCAACAGACAATGAAGAAGTATTTTAACAAAAGAGAAAAGACCGTAGAATTTAAAATTGATGACAAGGTCATATTGTGGGATTCATCCCATGCTGAGAGAGGGAGACATTCTAAATTTCAAAAGTTATGGCTAGGTCCATTTAAAATCGCTTTATCCTCGGCACAAATTCATATTTTCTTAAAGACATGGATGAGAGATTGTTTTCTTACATTACCAATGGTTCCCACTTGAAACATTACATGGAACCAGCTTGATCACCGACTCATTTTTGTGTAAATATGACAGTTGTATATATTTTTGTCTTACGTCTTTTCTGTCACTTTGGTTTATTGCGTTTTATTTTATGTTGTTTTTTTTCATAGTCATCGGAAATAAAGTCTAAAACAGTTTTTCCATAATGATGTCATTTTGTAAGTATTGTTGAACAATAAAAACAAGATAGACACAGCTGCTACGATATCTTCTTTTTTAGACACTGATGGAATATATTTTTTCTTTCAATATTGTTGCAGTATAGTTGGTTTTGTTTTCTTCCTGGTTTCTGCTATCCATTTTCTTCCCTCCATTCTAAGATCTAAGAGCATATCATAAGCATTCTCCTTGAAGTTTAAAAAAAAAAAGGTTGTCATTAGTTGTGAACCTTGTTGATTTTTATGCATATAGGACCACTTCCCCTCATACATCTCACTTTCCATAAGTTATTCCCGAAAATCCCATCTCATCTTTTCCCGTAAACCATCATTTTCCCCCTGTTGCATAACTATTTTCTGAGCAGTTTCAATCACCTAATTCTATCGGTCTACATATCCTAGCATTCTGAGTTCTAGATCTGTTGAGAACATATTTCCCTCTGGAGTCACCAGTTTTTTGACACCTAAAAAAAGCGCAGCATAAAGTTCCTTCCTGCAAATAAGTTGCAATGCATTATTACATATATATATCTTAAATAATACTATATAGGTGGGACCCCTTGATTAAAATAATGACAGAAAGAGATCCTCTTATTGCGCTCATAATTACCTTATGAGAAAGATTCATAGCTTGAGAATAAGAGTGTAAATCTGATCTGAAAATAGTGGGCTGACTTGTTATGCTATGCAAGCACCCTCTACTTCATTAAAAATAAACTTTACAGGACCTTGCTCAATGTGTTAAAATATGCAAGATAGATTATGTGCCAAGTTTATGCATCTTCTTTTTAAATGTTTATGTGTGAGGTTTTTGCAAGATTAAATATGTTGTTTTCATAAGTACAACAACAAAAATAACTTGCAGCAAATAATAACCAACAAACACTCACAACAAGAACAACATGATAAAGGAGTTCACCCCTCTCTGGGCTACATCTCCTTGAGCCTCCATCAATGGACTTGGCTCCTTGGGATTAATTTGTCAAAGATTCTTTTACAAGATACTGCTCAACTCCAATGGAAATTCTGACTGTACTATTGGGATCAAAATACATAAAAACCCCCAAAAATGACTAATAGAACTCTGAAAACGGATCATGGCTCATCTGGACATGACCTCTTCTACATGTGGCCTTAAGCTTCCCTGAGATTATTTGTGGAAAAAACACCTGTAAAAGTCCTCAAATGGATTTGAAACCTATCCCAAAGTGTTCATAGCATAACAATTAGCCAAAAATGATTATTCAATCACAGAAAATAAACATGTGCTCATCTGAGCATGACCTCAAACAATGAGGGCTTCAAGCTCCCTGGAGCTCCTGAAACTTCAATGGTAAAAAATCTACAAAATAAGTCTTCAAATGGCTTTGAAAATAGTGTCAATAGATTTAGAATGTCCAAAAACCCCTAGCTAGGCTTTTTCGACACCTCATTTGGCCAAAAAATGAAGAAGATAGGCCTCCTGCCATTTTCTTCCTTCAAGCTTGCTGTCTCTGGTTCACCAAAACGCACCTCTGTGTGGCCAACCTAGCACACACGCTTAAATTCATGCTAAAACCTAGCACCTGTGTGTAACCACAAAAACGGTCAAACTATCGAACGGTTAGGGCACGCCCAACCCCTAACCGCCAAAGCTGTGGTCATAAGGTCACCATGTGACCACGCGCAAATACAAAAAGGGCTAACCTTTTAAACCAATTGTTAAGCACCAAGTGTCCAGCGAACGATTGTTTGTAACCATTTAAACCAAACTCCAAACTTCCACATGCACAAGCTGTGGCAAAGGGTCATATGGGCGGCGGTCATATGACCGGGGCTATGGTGTTGTAACCATTAACAAATCCAACCCCACGCAAAAATGAACCGTCGGTCATATGCTATTGTGTATGCGATCAGGGCTAACTCCGTTTACAATATGCATGCCAAAACCCCATGGTCGGTCACATTAAAACACATAAAATCGGGGGCTGGGGCTAAGCCCCAACCCGACCCCCGCGCCAACCATACAATAAATCAAACTTAAATATATATTAAACCATATAGATAATAAGTAACACCGTGTGGTATGTTGGTCGAGTGGCCATTGCTAAAGAGCTTGGTCCTTGGGGGAGGTCCGGGGTTTGATCCCCATGGACTCCATAAAATTTTGAACTAACAACCAATTACAACGGTGCCACGTGGTAGCCCATGACTGGGCCACGTGGCACCACACCATTTGCCCATTAAATGCCACGTGTCACAAATTGATTCGACCACATCTGCCAATGAGTGAATTCCACATCACCATCTGCCACCTAAGTGTATAGATGTGCCACATCATCATACGGTCTCTTCCACGTCAGCATCTGTACGGACTATACTGACTGCACAATCAACATAATTTTTTTACCTATTTGACGATTCGAACAGAATGCGATATCTCTCTCATCCGACGTATGTTTGAACCCAAACAAGTTGCGTTGGGTTCGTGACGATGCGGGCTACGCACCCGTTCATTTTGAGGCAATTCTGAGGACTTTGATTTTTGAGCTAAATTTTGACCCCTGGTCTAGATTCTGATCACACCTTCCCACTGAAAGGATTTTGGACCCACAAAAGATTATGCTTATATGTCTGAGATTCAATACTCCTTTGATTTCAAGTTCTATCAACTGATTCTACTTGAAAAGTCTTTTTGACAATCACCTGAATACTTTGACATGCCTTGCACTGCAACTGGCTATGTCCCTCAACCACTGTTCTCTGGCTGCTGCTGACCCACTATTCTCTTTGTGCTTGGAAGACTTCCAACCTTTCCATTGAGAATCAATTCCCTCTTGCGAACTCTTTGGCGTCAACACAATCCGCTCTCCAATGGCTGCAAAACTTTCCTGCGACATCTTGTTACAAGCCAAGAAAACCATCAATCTTGAAAACAAATTTATACAAGACTGAAAATGATACCAACAAAGTATTTTGCTCTTCAATAAAACTGTCGCATCTTGTACTTCATCAAATCACATGGCATTTTCCTGCATCTTGGTGTACTCAAAATTGACTTACAAGCCAACAAACACCATCGACTAAACATAAGTCGAAAAACATGATCGACACAACATAGTCGTCAAGAAAACATCGCCACAAGTCGAGACTCATTTGAAACATATCGACCTTCCCAAACTGACAATTCGACATTCATAATACACAATCATGTTATAATCATGAGCCATTCATGATAAACTATCACCAGGTTCACTGCTTATACATGCACACAAAACACATGCCTATGCAAAGCTCTTCAACTCTCCTTCAAGTACAAACATAAGTACATAAACCCGAAACATGTGGGTACATAAGAGCTGAATATGAAAAATATATATGGCAGTAACAAGTGAACATCATACCCCACTTTTACATCCGCCTAGCGAAGTTGTGCAACAACAAGAATGCCTTCAAATGAATTGCATTCACATGCAACTTGCATCATACAAGTTGTGATAAACTGCTGCAACTTGTCATACTCTCAACATAAGTGCACACATAAGG
>ML799668.1:122299-160883 GCA_009831015.1 Picea engelmannii
GATATTTTCTTTTGAGGGCAGTCTTTTTATTTGATATGACAGAATTTTGGACAACAAATACACATTTAGACAGAGTTTTTGGACAACATGGATATAATGCTATTATTGGATATAGTCATGTTTTATTTTTTTGATATTAAATATTTGACTATTAATATGAGGTTGAGAGTTACAAGGCATATGTTTGACTTAAATCTTTGGTGTATTATACTTCATGTTTTGATGATTATTAAAGAAATGAAAATTGGAGTGACAAGGGGTCCCACCTATTTAGTTATTATTTAAATAGACCCTTATATATATATATATATATATATTATTATTATTATTATTATTATGATTATTTATTTGTCTCAACTAATTAGTTAAGCTAATTAAGCTTAACAAAAGAAAAGTAGTTGAACTGCCATAACTTATTGAGAAAGAATAAAATCTCAATCAATTGAAGAGACAAAGGGAGGAGAACAAAAGGGGAACTTCTGATATGCTCTATACTTGTGAGATACTTATTTTTCTTCATTCATTATGAGTTTACTAGAAAGCTAAACCATCTTGATGACAACATGGTCTTATTGAAGGAAGTAGGATTCAAAACTAAATAACATCTTTCAACAACGTGTTTCTAAAGGTTATGATTTTTCTTGGCAGTCTATGTGTTCTTGTTTGTTTATGGATTAGATTTCATAATTGATAAAGGATATTTTGCAGAGTCAAGTGACAACACTTTTATGTAAAGCTAATCTATATCTTTGGCTTTAGTTTCTTTTGTTGTTAGAGTATTTTTGTATGATGTCTATCAGAGACTTCTAAATCTGACTTTGGTCCCACCCTTGCAGGGGTTTGTAAAGAGAATTTCGCTTTGCATCTCAGATTAAAATTAATATAAAATCAATTTTTTGATTTCAGTTTTACACGTGTATCTTATGATATTGTTCAGATTTTACTTTTATTCTCATCTCTTTTCCTATACACACTTATGTATATCTTTTCTTTCTTTTCTTTTTCACAGTTACATATAACATATAAAATCAGCCTTAGTCCCTAGTACATATTACCCGTGGATTAAGAGATTGTTTTGAATTAAAGGCTATAAACCTCGGGTAACATTCCCAACTATGTTGCCTTAACCTAACAAGATTTGAAAATGTTTGAGTAAGGTTCTTCATACCTTTTCCTTAACACCACAAAAGATAACATTAATGGGTTTTGCATTATTTTCACTAGGCTTCTTCCCAACCACACTTGTTGGTGGAGTTGTCGAGATTGTATAACAAGTAACAACTGATTGTCAAATATTAAAACCAAGAACCATTAAATAGGTTCACATCCTTATGCTCCAGAAGGCATAATTTGTTATGTCAAACAACAGAGCCTTATTTGTGGAATACCTTCTTGATCTTTCATGTGTGCTACTAAGATCTACCTTCTAGTGGTTAGATTGCTTCTGAAGGAACCTGCTCTGATACCAATTGTTGAGCACACACTTATATTGAGAGGGGGGGATTGAATTTGTATAAGACAAAAGTTTAATTTTTCAAACATTCATCAACCATAAGAAAACAATCACATTACAGAACATGGAACACAATATTTAAGTGGAAACCATTTCGGAAGAAAACCACAAAAAATCTCTTTATAATTCTTTGTAGGCACTAAACTACTGTTACAAATATTTGTAGGCACCAACCTATTGGAGACACCAATCCCCACTAGTACAAATCCTGGTAGGAACCAACCTACTCTTACAGATATTCATAGACAACAATCCCCACCGTTGAGCACCAACTTAGCAAGAGACACCAATCTCTTACAGATACCCATAAACACCAATCCCCTCCACTAAGCACTAACTTAGAAAGAGACATAGATCTCTTTGTGTGATTTGCACCAACCTTCATCGAGTCTGCTTGCTACATCTGCCTTCATCAGGTCTTCTTGTTACTTCTGCCTTCACCAGGTCTACTCACCTACTCACTGCTTCTTCCTTCACCAGGTCTTCTCATTGCTTATGTCTTTACCAAGCTTGACAAAAATTTGAATTTCCAAATGGTAACTTTCTCAAACCTTGTTGTTTTGGGCCTCTTCCCAAGAATGAAATTGTACAACATGCCATGTATCCAATTTTGTACTTTTGTATGTCTCCTCTATTCTATATAATTTTCATAGTCCGGAGAGTCCCAGAAAATAAGTTATAGTGAAAATGCCAAGCTCACCTATTTGAAATTGATTTCAAAAGCATTCATGAACCCTAACTTCCATAGGGAATATCTCTGAAAGTATAGAAAACCAACATCTGAAATTTGTAACACATGTACACCAAGATATTCCTCTGCCTTTGCAAAGTTTCAAGGCATGAAACGCCCCAGAAAAAAAGTTATAGAGAAAGTGCTAAGATAACTTGTTTGAAACTGATTTTAAAAGCATTTAGAAACCCTAACTTCCAGAGTGAATATCTATGAAACTATAGTGAACCTGCATCTAAAACTTGTATATGCACATCAAGACCTCTCATGTTTCTCTACAAAGTTTCAAGGTTTGAAACATCCCAGAAAATAAGTTATAGCGAAAGTGCCAAGATGACATGTTTGAAACCGATTTCAGGAGCATTCAAGAACACTAACTTCCATTGGGAATATCTCCAAAAGTATAGTGAACCAACATCTAAAATTTTGATGCAGGAGCATTGCTCCACCTCAACACGTGCCAGTCAGATTTCAAGCATGGTGTGCATTCAAGAAAGGGAGAGGCATCGCCCTCTTATTTTTCTTCGAGAATCCAAAGTGCGATCCAGGCATTTAATGATGACAAGATAGAGGAGCAGAATTGTGGCTTTGCACAAGCTAGAGATAAGGTTTCCATTAAGTGGTTGACAACAGAGTGGATGTGCATCCGATTTGGAGCAGATTTCCATCATTGTAATTTTCCCTTTTGAATAGGCATTTTCAATGGTGATTTAACACCACTAGTTTAGCTTGTGAGGGAAGCTCGTCGAGCCCCTCTTGTATAAATATTTGTATTGTTTCCCATTAGAGAGGTTGGTTAGTTGGTTGTAGGTTGTAAGGGGAGAGAGAGAGAGTCGAGACTCAGTTTTAGCTTGGACTCCACATTGTAATTTGACGTTCCACCATTAAGAGAAAATGACACTTTTTCCTGTTTTACATTTATGTGTAATGGATTCTATTTTATGAATGTCATTTGCATGTTTTTGAATTGTATATGAATGTTAGAAATCGTCTGCAGGGATAGAGATACAGTTTCTTATCCATGAGTGTGTTGAGTTAAGTCTGGATCTATAGGATAAGTGCAAGGAGTGCGCGACAAAGGGTGGAAACTTTGTGAACCGATGCAAGGAGTGTGTATCTGAACTCAGTGGAGTCAGAAGAGAGACTGCCAGGAGAGCATACCAGATGAATTCATAGACTCAAGGAGAAATTTCAAGGTGGTTAAGGACCTTGGAAAGAAAGATTGTGTGGGAGCAAGCACAGCGCAGAGTTATTGAACACTCTGGAACACTCTGCCAAGAGGGCATCGAGCTAGTGCAAGCGTGCACAAGGCAACACGACTGGAGGTGTTGTTATCCTTAGGGGAATCCTGGAATTGCTGAACATTCTGAGGAAGGAACACTTTGGAAGAGTGCATCGACAAAGGAAAGGAGATGCCTTAAACCTTTGCATAAGGCTAAGGGAGAAGCCATCGAGAAGCTTGGTCGAGCACAAGGGGTGCACCGAGGAGACTGTAAGTCCATCTTACAAACTTAGGAGGAAGAGCGAGAGACTGCCAGGAGTGCAAGAAGAATTCCACTGAAGGACGCAGAGGAACTGGGAACCTTGTAGGTTTTCGAGCCTAGCAAAGTCGCAAAAGAGTCTGTGTAGAACTCTAGAAGGAGTGCATAAAGAGTTCGAGAACAGTCTAAGTCTTGAAAGAGAGAATTTGCGCTAAGAGTACAAAAGAGTCTAGGACTTGCCGAAGTCCCGAAGACAGTGAAATCATCCATTGTTGGTGGAGATGTTGAAATAATGTAAATGCAAAGTGTATTCTTATTCTTATTTGATATATTATTCATTGGATCAATCCCCATTGTGGATTGATCATGTCGGTTATTGTAATAGGACCAAATTCCCTTTTGTAGATTGGTCAAAAGATAATTGTAATAGGTAGAATAAGTAGTCGGCCTCAACAGATATTAAATAGGCCCAGAAATATAATAAAGGTGGTTATAACCACCCAGTTTGAGAAGTCGGCCCTGCCAGTGAAGAGACACTTCACACATGCCAGACTTGTATAAATAAAGAGGCCAATGCCTCACTTAGACACACAACTCACTTGCTCATTGAGAGACAAGTTTCAGATTTCTAGTTGGAGAAGAGAGAGAGAGAGAGAGACACATCTTTTGGAGAGGACTTTCTATTTCAGCTTGATTTATCACTTGTCATTGTATTGGAAATCTAAAATAAGGAAGTTTTTTTGGGTTTCTTCCCCTAGAGGGTTTCCTAGGATAAATGTTGTGTCTCTTGTGATTGTGTATTTCTCAGTGATCTTGTCTTATGTTGTTGTTATCTATTGAAATGCAAAGAACTATAATAATGGCATAAACATTAACATGGTATCAGAGCCAAGCTGAAGGAAGCATCTTTCGCAAGAGAAAAACGTCACTGTTGCCGTACATGCAAATTAGGGATTTTTGATGGTGAAGCTTTTCAGCCCTAAAACCATCTAGAAAAGTGAACCCTCCCCTAAGGATTACTTTGGCACTCTCAGCGAACCTTTTTAGTGGCTAGATCTCCTGGAAAGTGAAACCCTAGTTTCACAAAAGTACCAGAAGTACCAGAAAACCAGAGAACCAGAAGTACCAGAAGTACCAGAGTACCAGAGGTACCAGAAAACCAGAAGCACCAATCCAAAAATCCGAAGATCAAGTTTGGAAGGGTAAAAGTTGGATTTTCTCAGATCCAAGCACACCAGGCTACTCGCCTCAGCCAAGCGCATCTCCTTGTAAGTTCAAAATTTGATTTTGAGCATTTTCATTTTTCGGTCATTTTCCTAGSTCCAGGTAAAAAATGTTTGCAAGCACGAAGCWTGCTGACAAACTGGAAGGCATGGAAAACTTTCRTGTCTGGAAGTATAGGATCAKCCTGATCCTTGCAGAGAATGACCTAGCAAGATTCATCAAAGAAGAAGTGTCGGAACCCAAAGATGCCRCAGAGAAAGCAAARCATCAAAAGGACACAATCAGGGCACAMARAATCATTGTAGATTCAATCAAATACCACCTGATTCCTTATGTGTCATMAAAGAACACTCYGAAAGAGATTTTTGATTCTCTAAGYAGACTGTACGAAGGAAAGAACATAAACYRAAAGATGAATCTAAGAACTCAACTGAAGAATACAAAGATGCAGAAAGGAGAAAYGATCCAAGAATATTTCTCCARAATCTCAAAATTTAAAGAATAGTTAAATGCGATTGGATATACCATAGACGAAGACKAACTCATAATGACGRCCCTAAATGGTCTCRCAATACCTTGGGATGCATTCATCYAAACGATATGTGCTAGAACGGAGAAGTTGAAGTTTGATAGTCTATGGGAAGAATGCATCCAAGAAGAAACAAGAGTAGCTAACCGTGAAGCGCTACTAGCAAGAGATGATGATCAAGCCCTAGCTACTCACACCAAAAGAGGAAGGAAGAAACCCTACTTCCAAAATGAGACTCATAAAGAGCCTCAACCACCAAACAAATTCAATAATAAAAAATCTCATCCAAGGAGATTTCAGAAGAGAGGACAACGAAGGGAAAGAGACTACTCATCTGTACAATGCTATCATTGTGACAAGATGGGACACATTGTGAAATTTTGTCCAACCAAATGATAAGAATACAAGAGGAAACATAAGAGGCACCATGCCCATGCAGTTGAAGATGAAGAGCCACTGGCAAAGATGATAAGAGAATAGATTAACGACCATGTCTTATAGAAGAAATCATCATTGGAAGTGAAGAAAATGGATTGTATAGACTAAAGGGTCACTTGGAAACTGCCATGGCCCATGCCATTGAAAACTCATGTGAACTTTGGCATAGAAGACTAGTTCACATCAACTACAAGGTGCTACCCTACATATGCAAAGTGGTCACAGGTTTACCAAAACTCAAGGTTGACCATGAAGGTGTATGCAATGGATGTGCACAAGGGAAGAACATCAAGAACCCCTTTCCAAAGAGAGACATCAAAGCAAAAGGAGTCCTAGAACTCATTCATTCAGATGTGTGTGACCCAATGCCATCGTTCTCCATCAGTGGGTATGTATACGATGTATCATTCATTAATGATTATTCTCATAAAACCTGGGTGTACTTTTTGAAATCTAAAGATGAAGTGTTCAACAAGTTCAAGGAATTCAAAGCCTTGATTGAGAATCTTTCTGAAAGAAAGATTAAGATACTTAGGTCAGATAATGGAGGAGAATACACCTCAAAAGAGTTAGTGAACTTATGCAAAGATGTTGGGATCAAGAGGGAACTCACTACTCCCTATAATCCTCAACAGAACGGTGTAGCTGAAAGGAAGAACAGAACAAGAATGGAAGTTGTGATGACTATGATCCATGATCAAGATCTCCCTATGTGCTTATGGGCAGAAGCAACAATGACAATTGTTTATGTGCAAAAATGATTATCCCATAGTGCACTTGGGTTCAAAACCCCTGAAGAGATGTTCACTAAAAACAAGCTAGAGGTAAGCCATCTCAAAATGTTTGACTACACAATTTTTATTCATATACCGAAAGAGAAGAGAAATAAGATGGAACCCTCAGGAAAGAAGGAAATATTTGTGGGATACTATGAGGTATCCAAGGCCTTCAGAATCTATATACCAGGTCACCGCCACATTGAGATCAGCAGGGATGTGACCTTTGATGAATATGCAATGCTCAAGAAATCAATAAGATGTCAGCTTGAAGAAGTATATGAAGAGGAACCCGTAATCCCCAGAATTGCCATGAGGGAGGTTCCTAGAGCCGCAGAACTAGAGAGGGAAGTCGTAACTTCCCCTGATGAGGAAATTCCAGAAGACCATGATGTAATAGAAGCTCAAGAACCTCCTTAGATGACAATCCTCCATAAAATAAAGCCAGCTTGGGCTAGAGAGATTATTCAAGATGGAGAAAAGTATGGTGTTCCTGAAGGAACCTCGAGACAGGTGAAAAGACCAAAGCCATTCTCTGGTTATACGGCTTTGATGTGTGATCTCCTAGAGGAGGAGCCTACCTGCATTGAAGAATCCATTCAAAGGAAAGAATGGGTCGATGCCATGATAGAGGAATACCAATCCATAATAAAGAATGATGTATGGGAAATAATTCCCAGACCGAAGAGTAAAGACGTGGTATCCTTCAAATGGCTCTTCAAAATAAAACATGATGCTGATGAAAGTATTGAGAAGTATAAAGAAAGATTTGTCACTCATGGATTTTCTTAGAAAGAAGGCATTGACTATGAAGAGACATTCGCTCCTGTAGCCAGATACACTTCGATCAGAACCATCATAGCCCTTGCAGCTAATATGAAGTGGAAGTTGCACCAAATGGATGTAAAGACAACCTTCCTAAATAGTGTCATTGAAGAAGAAGTGTATATAGAGGAACCTCAAGGATTTGAAGTTGAAGACATGAAGTCTCATGTATGCAAATTGAAGAAAGCCTTATACGAATTGAAGCAAGCTCCTAGAGCTTGGTATGGTCGTATAGACAGTTTCTTGACGAGCTTGGGCTTTACCAAGAGTAAAGAAGATTCTAACCTCTACTTCAAGGTTATGAACGATGAGCCAGTGATATTATTGCTGTATGTGGATGACTTATTCTTAACTGGAGAAGAAAATCTCATCATCGAATGTAAGAAGAGACTTGCTTCAGAATTTGAGATGAAATACCTCGGCCTAATGCACTATTTCTTAGGTCTTGAGGTATGGCAGAGTCTAGAGAGGATCTTCCTCAACCAAGGGAAGTATGCAATCGAAATCCTAAAGAGATCCGACATGTTGGAATGAAAGCCCATGAATACATCCATGGAAGCGAAGTTGAAGTTGCTGGTCAACACTTCGTCAGAATTGATTGATGCCACACTGTACAGACAAATTAGTGGATCGCTGATGTACCTGACGAACACCAGACCAGACATTTGTTTTTCTGTGAACACCTTGAGTCAGTTTCTGGTAGAACCCAAAATGTTCACCTAGTGGCTGCAAAACATGTGATGAAGTACCTTAAGGGTACATTAGATTGTGGTCTCAGTTATGATGGAGATCATGATTTCAAATTGAGTGGATACACTGATTCAGATTGGGCAGGAAGCGTTGCTGACAGGAAAATCACTTCTGGATGTTGTTTCAATTTGGGATCAGCCATGATCTTGTGGCAAAGTAGAAAGCAATCCAACATTGCTCTCATCACAACAGAAGCAGAATACATTATTGCGTGTTTTGCTAGTTGCGAATCTATATGGCTTCGAAAGTTGCTGATCGGTCTATTTGACCTAGAGATGGAAGCAACCTTGATCCTATGTGACAACTAGAGCTACATAAAGATGACAGAGAATCCTGTATTCCATGATAAGTCGAAGCACATAGAGATCTGATATCGTTACATCTGTGACATGGTGCAGAGAGGAGCCATAAAGCTCTAGTACATTAGCATGGATGAACAGGTTGCTGATGTGTTGACCAAGCCCCTATCTCGTGTAAAGTTTGAGTACTTTTGAGATAAGCTTGGCATAGTCCGAAAGGACCTTCCTCGAAAGGGGGAGTAATTGTTGTGATGAGATATTCCCTGCTTCTGACCTTGTGGTTGTGACGTAAAGCAGGACGTGTACCTTGCTTCCAACCTTATTGTTGTGACGTAAAGCAAGATGATGTGTTCCTTGCTTCTGACCTAGTTGTTCGACGTAAAGCAAGATGATGTGTTCCTTGCTTCTGACCTAGTTTTTGGAAATAAAGCAAGATGATGTGTTCTTGCTTCTGACCTAGTTGTTGGACGTAAAGCAAGATGATGTGTTCCTTGCTTCTGACCTAGTTGTTGGATGTAAAGAAAGATGATGTGTTCCTTGCTTCTGACCTAGCTGTTGGACGTAAAGAAAGATGATGTGTTCCTTGGTTCCGACCGAATGGCTATGACGTAAAGCAAGATGATGTGTTCCTTGCTTCCGACCAAATGGCTGTGACGTAAAGAAAGATGGTGTATACATTGCTTCTGACCTGATGGTTGTGACGTAAAGCAAGATGATGAGATGTGACTAGCACTGAGCTTCCGACTTGATAGCTGTGATGTAAAGCCAGTGTAGTATTATGATGATGGGCCAACCTCGTGTTGTGATGATGATGATGTATTAGTTTTTATACTAATCCATATTGATGTAGATGATGATTGCATTACTTTGAGAATGATGATGCCCGCCGATGAAGAAAACTTCCGATGATTTATAGATATGCCAAACAGTGCTCCAAGATGATATTAATGATTCTTCCCTCCTAATGCTGCTGATGATGTAGACCTCTCTCTCGCCTGATGTTTTTGAAGAATACCCTTCTTGTTAAGGGGGAGTGTTGAAATAATGTAACTGCAAAGTGTATTCTTATTATTATTTGATATATTATTCATTGGATCAATCCCCATTGTGGATTGATCATGTTGATTATTGTAATAAGACCAAATTCCCTTTTGTGGATTGGTCAAAAGACAATTGTAATAGGTAAAATAAGTAGTCGGCCCCAGCAGATATTAAAGAGGCCTAGAAATATAATAAAGGTGATTATAACCACCCAGTTTGAGAAGTCAGCCCTGCCAGTGAAGAGACACTTCACACGTGCCATACTTTTATAAATAAAGAGGCCAACGCCTCACTTAGACACACAACTCACTTGCTCATTGAGAGACAAGTTTTGGATTTCTAGCTGGAGAAGAGAGAGAGAGAGTGGTGCATCTTTTGGAGAGGACTTTTTGTTTCAGCTTGAGTTATCTCTTGGGATTGTATTGACAATCTATAATATGGAAGTTTTGTTGGGTTTTCTTCCCCTAGAGGGTTTCCCATGATAAATGTTGTGTCTCTTGTGATTGTGTATTTCTCAGTGATCTTGTCTTATGTTGTTGTTATATATTGAAATGCAAAGAACTATAATAATGGCATAAACATTAACAGGAGACAGGTGGCAGAAGATCGAGAGGTTCGGGAGTAGGAACTTCGAGAGGTTTGCTGAGAGAAAACAAGGATCTTCGCAAAGTCACGGAGAGAGATTTCAGTCCATACTATTGGATCTAGAAGGGCACGTGGTAGAAATCCATGCATTTCGTAGGAAGAACCCTTTGGAGAAAAGTGAAGACGAGAATACCCGAAGAGTTGGGGAAGCCGAAGTAACCCTAGTCGTCCATTGAGGTAGGACGTGTGGTGAGAGATCAAAACTTCGTTGATTTGCGATCGAGAGAAGCAGAGTCGGGAGAATAAATGACTCACGAAGTCTGAACTTGCGAATCGATCACAGTCGTTGATCACGAGAGGAATGTGGACCATAGATCTGGTCCCGAAGGATTCATCGATTCATAGATCAGGGAGGAGGAGTAAACAAATCGTGATTGTCCTGAAGCACGAGATCGCGAAGGGAGATGGACCATAGTCAAAGCTTGGGGTCACATCAAAGAGAAATTCTAGCACGGGGAGTTAGCAGTTCGACGATAAGATTCAGAAAGCACTGAAGAGAGGGTCCATGGGTGCTACATAACCTGCACTGAGGAAAGAAAAAGGGCATGTATCAAGTTAAAAGGGGTTCCATCTAGAGCCTGACGAACCATTCAGTTCGATGACTTGAACGATCCTAGACCGGGAGGTCGAGTCAGCCTTAGAGGAGAGAAGGAGAGGGGAGGTTGAAACCAGAGTGCTATCAAATCTTGATTAGGATATAGTCTATCAGAGCTTGATTTCTCCTGTAGACAACAGGTGAAGGAGGGGAAAAAGGAGATAGTTTATCCGAGCTTGATTTCGCCTGTAGATAGTAGGTGAAGGAGAAGTTGATGATGCTCTTAGTTGTAGAGTGAACAATAGACTTTCCAGGAAGGTAGGTAGAAGGTGGAGATAGCTGTTGAAATTCATAAGTGTGGTCAAGGAGCAGACCGCAAGATGAAAAACAAGGTAGATATGGACAAGGAGCTCAATGAAATTAGAGCACAGATGGAGAAGCTATCATTCAATATGTAGTTGGAGGCAAATGTGCATTGGAGGTACGAGTGGCCTTTGAAAAGGACAACTAAGTGGCCTCTTCAGAAGTTGTTGGCCAGGGGGCAACAACAGATGTTAAAGAGGTGGCTGAGGCATGCTGAAAACCTCAGTCATAAGGGAAAGAGATTTGGCAAGGGTCTCGTAGATTGCTAGGTGGGCAATGATAAGGGATCGGTGGATCTCATAGACTTCCAGATGGGAAGAGGAGACATCCCAGATTTCCATGTGGGCAAGGGAGAAGAGATGATCTCAGTTGAGAGTTCACATCAGGAGAAGTTGACAGATGAGGAGGCAGAAGAAAGACCTCACTTGGGTGAAGATTCACGCGGAACAATGAGTCGTGTGAATGAAGACGATGAGAAGTTAAAAATTTCTGCTATCAAGGAGGAGGATCAAAGAATCGTCCTAATTGTTGGAGGAGTTGATATATTCCTACCAAGCGGTCGAGGAGAGGCTAACATAGGTGTTGCAAATGCAACAACAATACAACAAGATGATACTATCGTGAAGGAGGAGGAACAGATGATGAAATTTGTCCCAATAGAAGAACGCCCAGTTGGGTTACTCACTCAGTGGGAATTGGATCTGAAGGCACTAGAGGATTGGTTGGACCATGTGGGACCTGAAGGTGGCTGCCAGAAGATAACCATGCCAAAGGAAACACACCAACAGGAGTTGTAGCTGTGGAGAGCTGGAAGGGAGCCAACTGAAGGACTGACAAGAGTCTATCTGTCAGGGGAAGTGGTAGCTGAGCAGAAGTTCGGTGGTGAGGAGACTATAGAAGTGTAGGTTGTAGCAGTGTGGTGAGCTAAGACCACAAATGAAGAAGATAATAGAGGCAAGGAAGAAGTGAAACAAGCTAGTCTGCAATAGAAGAGGCAGTCGATGGAGCAGTTGGATGAGGTGATTGAGGAGATCAGGAAGTTGATGTCGAGCTCAGCAACAGAAGTGGTCAACACGAGGAAGCTAGATGAATGGATACCTACAAGGGGAACGAGGATGATGCAGGAGCATAAGCAGTGAAGCAGAGGAGCTGAGAGACAGCTCCAAGAGAAAGTTTGGGATCCAGGAGGATTTCAACCACGCTGGAAATCTCATGAGAAGGAGCTCATGATTTTCATAGTCGTGGAGTATGGTGTAGTAGCATCGCTCTACCTCAGCATACGCTAGTCAGATTTCATGCATGGTGTGCATTCAAGGAAGGGAGAGGCACCGCCCTCTCATTTTTCCTTGAGAATCCAAAGCACAATCTAGGAATTTAATGATGACAAGCTAGAGGAGCATAATTGTGCCTTTGCACAAGCTAGAGATAAGGTTTCCATTAAGTGGTTGACAATAGAGTGGATCTGCATCTGATTTGGAGTAGATTTCCATTATTGTGATTTTCCCTTTGTAATAGGCATTTTGAATGGTGATTTGACACCACTAGTTTATCTTGCGAGGGAAGCTCGTCGAGCCCCTCTTGTATAAATCTTTGCATTGTTGCCCATTAGAGAGGTTTGTTAGTTGATTGTAGGTTGTAAGGGGAGAGAGAGAGCCGAGACTCAGTTGTTTCTCAGACTCCACATTGTAATTTGACGTTCCACCATTAATAGAAAATGACAATTTTTTCTATTTTACATTTCTGTGTAATGGATTCTATGTTATGAATGTCATTTGCATGTTTGTGAATTGTAGATGAATGTTAGAAATCATCAACAGGGATAGAGATACAGTTTTTTATCTGCTAGTGTGTTGAGTTAAGTCTAGATCTCTAGGCTAAGTGCAAGGAGTATGCGACAGAGGGTGGAAACTTTGTGAGCTGACGCAAGGAGTGCATATTTGAACACAGTGGAGTCAGAAGAGAGACTGCCAAGAGGGCATACCATATTAATTCACAGACTCAGGGAGAAATTTCAAGGTGGTTAAGGACCTTGGAAAGAAATACTATTTGGTAGGAAGCACAACGCAGAGTTACTGAACACTCTGGAACACTCTACCAGGAGGGAATCGAGCTAGTGTGAGCATGCACAAGGAAACACGACTAGAGGTGTTGTTATCCTTAGGGGAATCCCGAAATTGATGAACATTCTGAGGAAGGAAGGCTTTTCAAGAGTGCATCGACAAAGGAAAGGAGATGCCTTAAACCTTTCCATAAGTCTAAGAGAGAAGTCATCGAGAAGTTTGGTCGAGTGCAAGGGGTGCACCGAGGAGACTGTAAGTCCATCTTATAAACTCAGGAGGAAGAGCGAGAGACTGCCAAGAGGGAAAGAAGAAGTCCACTGAAGGACATAGAGGAATTGGGAACCTTAGAGGTTTTCGAGCCAAGAAAAGTGGCATAAGAGTTTGTGCAGAACTCTGCAAGGAGTGCAGAAAGAGTTCGAGAACAGTTTAAGTCTTGAAAGAGAGAATTTTCGCTAAGAGTGCAAAAGAGTCGAGGACTTGCCGAAGTCTCTAAGATAGTGAAATCGTCCATCGTCGGAGGAGATAGGTGGAAAAAGATCGATAGGTTCAGGAGTAGGAACTTCAGAAGGTTTGCCGAGAGAAAACAAGGATCTTCGTGAAGTTGCGGAGAGCAATTTCAGTCCAGACCGTTGGATCTAGAAGGGAACGTGGCATAAATCCATGCATTTCGGAGGAAGAACCCTTCGGAGAAAAGTGAAGAGGAGATTATCCGAAGAGCTGGGGAAGTCGAAGTAATCATATCCATCCATCGAGGTAGGACGTATGGCGAGAGATCAACACTTTGCTGATTCATGATCGAGAGAAGTAGAGTCGGGAGAAGAAAGGATTCATGAAGTTCGAACTCACGAATCGATCACAATAGTTGATCACAAGAGGAATGTGGACCGTAGATCTGGTCCCAAAGGATTCATCGATTTAGAGATCGGGGAGGAGGAGTAAACAACTCACGATTGTCCCAAAGCATGGGATTGCGAAGGGAGCTGGCCCACGATCAAAGCTCGTGGTCACATCAAAGAGAAAGTCTAGCACAGTGAGCTAGTAGTATCGGCGTTAAGATTCAGAAAGTGCTAAAGAGAGGGTTTGTGGGTGCTACATAACCTGCACCGAGGAAAGAAAAGGGCATGTGCCAAGTTAAAAGGGGTTCCATCTGAAGCCTGACGAACCATTCGGTTTGATGATTTGAACGATCCTAGACCGGGAGGTCGAGTCAGCCCTAGAGGAGAGAAGGAGAGGGGAGGTTGACACCAAATTTGTACCACATGTTCACCAAGATCTCTCCTCTGTCTCTTCCAAATTTCAAGATTTGAATTGTCCTAGAACAAAAGTTATCATGAAAATTCCAAGATGACCTGAAACTAATTTCACAATTCAATCTTTGTTAATCCTGTAACACCCTGTTTCCCCCAGTCTATAAAAATAACTATACTGGCCAAGAATGATGGCAAACTCAAAGATGTGAATGTGTGATTTAAATGGACCTTAGTATAAAAGGTCACGAATGTAAATAATGTTATGAATATATGTTGCAGGACTGTTGGGAGGGGAATGTGCTGGAAAGAGACCATGATGGCTGATGAAAGGTGGTGAAAGGAACCTGCAATGGTGGAGTTAACTTCCACCGAAAACCAATACCGTCTTTGGTCTTCACTGGCCCGAAGATCAAGAGTGGCTCGCTAGCCCTGAAATGAATTACTCGCTAGGTTGGTAGGTGAGGAGGCTCCTCATGAGTTAATGAGGGATGGGGGTGAACCACCCATCTGTGGAAGCCTTATACATGACCACCATGGGGAAGTTCATGCCACACGCAACCTCCCCGGAAAAGAAAAGGCAGGAAAGAAGTGTGGAAGGGGACAGACGCGACAGAGATCGCGAGAGGGAAAAATCAGAGGAACTCTGGAAAATATAGAGTGAATGATGAGCAAAGGAGAAGGAGAGTAACCTTTGTTCTCGACTTCTGACAAACAGAGACTGAGTCTCAAGCATCGTGGTCTAGCTCGGGGGTGGCTAGTGGTAAATCCATTCAGAGTCGTTGAGCCTACGGTTGGGTGGAAACGAGCACCCCTCTTAGCAGTTGCATCAAACCTGATGTTTTATGATAAGTGTTATATCTTGTATCTTGAATGGAATATCTTGAAATGTATGCTCATGGTTGGTGCAATTATAAATAGTTTCGAAATAAGAATATATGCATGATGCATTGATTGGAAATGGCAGTTACATGCTTATACTGGAATGACCACATTCGACTTATGTAGATATAGATATGTATATTGAACTAATTCAGATTTCAAGTCTGTTCTCGGAAGATTTGTTCCCTTATTTGTCTTACATGATACCTTGGATAGATTTCCCCACAGGGACACCCTTTCGGGATCACTCCCTTACATTGCCGAAGACCTTTCAGTCTGGTCTTCAAACCTGGTGAAATTTACCCAAGGACCCGAAGGAGATTTTATGGCTTAAGTCTTAAAACCCTGCATGAGAGGGAGAGGTTCTCTTAGATCTCGATATTTCGGTATTTCGGCACCCGGGATACCTAAGTGCGAGTTCCCTTGTACTCGTAAATCCTGAAACCCTGATTCACAAAATCCTGAAATGACAGCATGCAGATAAGTCTCGACATTTCGGTATTTCAGCACCCGGGATACCTAAGTGCGAGTTCCCTTGTACTCGCAAATCCCGAAACCCCGATTTGTGAAATCTCGAAATGATAGCATGCGGATAAGCCTCAATATTTCGGTATTTCGGTACCCGGAATACCCAAGGGCGAGTTCCCTTGTACTCACAAGTCCCGAAACCCCGACTTGCGAAATCCTGAAATGACAGAGTGTGGAGAAGTTATGATATTTCGATGTTTCGGCACCCGAGAAACCTAAGTGCGAGACCTCATGTCTTCACATATCTCAAAATCCTGACTCGCGAAATCCCGAAATAATAATAGCATGGACAAGTCTTGATATTTCGGAGTTTCAGCACCCAGAAAACCGAAGGATCAATTTTCCTTGTCTTCGCATATCGCGAAATCCCGACTCGTGAAATCCCGAAATGGTATAGTGTAATGTGGGTCAGTGTTTCGGTACCCGGGAAACCCAAGGGTAAGTTTCCCTTGTACTCGCCAGTCCCAAAATCCTGATTAGTGAAACCCCGACTCGGACCAATGTGGATGAGTTTTGATAATTCAGAGTTTCGGCTCCTCGGAAAACTAGGAGCGAGACCTCTTTTTCTCGCATAACATGAAATCCCGATAGGCAAAATTCTGAGATGGCTTAGCACGTATAGCATTCAGTGCTTCGGCGTTTCAGTACCCGGGATTCCCATGGGTCAGTTTTCCTTATAGTCATTGGATGCGAAATCCCGATGGATGAAACCCCGATATGGTTTAACATGTTTAGAATTTGGTGATTCGGAGTTTCAGCTCCCGGGAAAACCAGGGGCGAGACCTCCTATCTTCGCATAGCCTGAAATCTCGACTTGTGAAAACCCAAAATAGTAATAGAGTAGATGAGATATGGTATTTCGGTGTTTCGACACCCGAGATACCTAGAGGCAAGTCTCTTGTACATGCCAGTCCCGAATTTCCGACTTGCTAAATCCCGATATGGCTTAGCGCATGTAGATTTGGTTTGCAGTGTTTCGGCACCCGAAAACCGAAGGGTATGAACCCCTCATCCTCTTCTACCACGAAAACCCGATATGCGAAACTCTAAAAGGTGGATTTCCAGGTTTTAATCCGAGGCATTGTTAGATGTGACGAACTGTTGGTTCCTGTCAGGTTTCAGCATCTCAAGAGATAAGAGAGCAGGGGAACACATGCATCATGATTTCCCAAATCGCCAAAGCCAGGAGCACCTCTCTGGTAAGGTTTGTGGTCATAGTCGATGATCATATGGGTATGAATAAGGGATGGTAGGGTCTACATCAGGCCCCGTAGGAATTCAAGGAATTCTATTCCTCAGAGAAAAGAAGAAAAAACCAAAAATCTTTTGGTTCCCGTAGTGGGTGTGTGACAAATTGGTATCAGAGCATGGTTACAACACTTGGCCTGCTTGGGCTCATGAACGAGTTGCGCAGGAGCTTCGTTCGAAGCACTCCTAAAAGGAGTAACCCTCTATCTTAACTCTCTTAATCAAAAGGTCAAAGTAAAAATGAAAAACCCCGATTGTGTATATGCATGTGAAAGAAATATGAATTATGCACAGGTTATCAATGTATATAAACATTGACTAACAACCAACGTTTGTCTTTTGCACCCAAGAGGACGATCAGCCGTGGGAAAATTACAGATACATAGAATGGTGACTCACCAAGAGGTGGGGGAAGGCTCCCACAATAGAGACAAAGAGTCTGACGAAAGGAGAGAAGTAGGGACCCCTCCAGATCTAGCTGAGATGGTGAGGAGCCTCATGGTTGAATTACAGAGCTGCAAGGCTAACAATGAGAGGATGATGAAAGAACAAGAGAAGCAAACAAAAATTAACGCAATTTTACTACAGAGCTTATCCGACCTACAAAGGCAATTGCCATATGAACCTGAGATACAGAAACTTGGTCATATCAATGGCCACACTGAGAGGAGCACCCCAAGAAACGTCCACCCCAGAGGTAAAGGACAAGCGTCGGATGATTCCTCTGGGAAGGAAGCTGATAACTCGAAGGGCTCTTCTAGCAGCAGAACTAGTTCTCTTTTCCAAAGAAAACAGAAGAAGAAAAAGTTTTCCAAGGGTCATAAATTTGAAGAATTCAGGAAGGCCAAACAACCCTCCTTCGACGGTGAAATAAAGAAGGGAGAGGAAGCAGAGGCCTGGCTGCTTGGACTAAAGAAGTATTTCAAAGTCCATGACTTCTCAGAAAATTTGAATGCCCGAGTGGCCACCTTCAACTTGAACGGAAAGGCTTCCATTTGGTGGGAAGACCTTAAGAATGTGAAAGGGGTTCGCGAAGAGGACCTGTCTTGGGAACGGTTTGAAAAATACTTCAGGAAGAAGTATCTGTCGGAAAAATATTTCGACGAAAAGACTAAAGAATTATATGAACTCAAACTGGGGAAACTCACCATAGAGGAATATGTCAGCAGATTCCTCGAGTTGTTGAGGTATGTACCTTATATAAAAGCAGAAAAGGCAAAGGTGCAACGTTTCATAAGTGGACTACCTAAGGACTATCGGAACATAATTGAATTTGATGAGCCAAATACCCTAGAAGGCACTATCCGAAAGGCAAGATATTGTCATGAACATCTTGGACATCGAACAAAACCTCGCGAAGGATGGAAACAAAATAATAGTTCAGGATTTCAGAAAAAGGGGATTAAATCCCCAAGATTTAAGAACTATAAGAAGAACTCAAGGATGAGCTTCCTAGCCCAGAGTGTACACCAGGAGAACTTTCCCTCTTTGGGCGGAAATAAAACTTCTGGATCTATACCAGTGAAGGCTGATAACCCAAAGACAAAACCTTTGAAATGTTGGGGTTGCGGAGAAGAACATCTACTGAGAGACTGTCCACACCGACAACAGAATAGTTGGAGAATTTACAGCATCCAGGAAGCTACCACCGTTAATGATGTGGCCAGGAGTGTGCCGCAAATTTATGCAGCCTTGGATAATAACCAAGCCGACCACCAAACTTCAGTGGTGGAAATAGAAGGTATGATTTCCAACCATCTAGTGTCTATTCTGATTGACCCTGGTTCAAATTTGAGTTATATATCCCCTAAGACTATTGATAAGTGTAAACTACAACCACATAAGCATACCAAGCCATGGTTGGTACAGTTAGCCACTGGCACCAAAAGAAGGGTAGCATAGGTCATAACAGCCTGCCAATTAACTATGGGTGAGTTACCCACCCAAGCAACCCTTAACATATTACCCCTGGGATCATATGATCTGTTGATTGGTGTGGACTGGCTAGCCCCCCATAAATCCAGATTGGACTGTTACTGTAAAACCTTAGAATGTGTAAGTAAAAAAGGGAAAAAGATAACCCTGCAAGGGATCCGAAAACCTGTCTCGGTGAGACAAATATCAGCTCTGCAAATGAGAAAGTATTGTCGAAAAGGATGTCCCATATATGCAATACAGGTGTTGAAAACAATTGAAGGTGACAAACCAAGCCTCAAAGACCACCCTACCCTGAGAGAATATAGAGATATATTTCTGGAAGAGGTACCGGGTCTACCTCCGAGAAGGGACATTGACTTCTCGATAGAACTTGCACCGGGAGTGGTGCCGATGTCTAGTACACCCTACCGGATGAGCACACCTGAGCTAGTTGAACTCAAATTTCAATTGAGAGAAATGATGGATAAGGAATATATCCGACCCAACGTGTCTCCATGCACCAGTCTTGTTTATGAAAAAGAAGGACGGTACCCCTAGACTGTGTGTAGATTATAGACAACTCAATAAGATAACCATAAAGAACAAGTACCCCTTGCCCAGGATCGATGACCTGTTCGATCAATTGGGAGGTGCGTCTACTTTCTCAAAGATTGACTTGAGGTTGGGATACCATCAAGTCCGAATCAAGGGGGAAGACACCCATAAAACTGCCTTCCGGACGAGGTATGGTCACTATGAGTTTGTGGTAGTGCCATTTGGGTTAACCAATGCCCCTGCCACTTTCATGTGCTTGATGGACAATGTGCTTAGAAAATTCCTAGACAAATTTGTGCTGGTTTTTATTGACGATATATTAATTTACTCAAAGAATAGAGAAGAGCATGAAGGGCATCTTAGGCTTGTGCTGCAAGTGCTAAGAGAACATCAACTCTATGCTAAATTCAACAAATGTGACTTCTTTCAGAAGCAAATACATTACTTAGGCCATGTCCTATCTGAAGAAGGGGTAGCAGTAGACCCTGACAAGATCAGGTCCATCATGGAATGGCCTACCCCAAAGGATGTTTCAGATATCAGATCCTTTATGGGATTAGCAGGATACTATATGAGATTTATAAAAGGATTCTCCAAAATTGGTTGTCTAATCACTGCCCTCCAGAAGAAGGGGACTAAATTCATGTGGACACATAAATGTGAAGAAATATTTCAAACCCTGAAACATCTACTGACCCACGCACCCGTGCTGAAGATCGTCGATCCCGAAGTTGACTTCCTCGATTGCACAGATGCCTGTAAGGAAGGGCTCGGAGGATTCCTTATGCAGGGAGGAAGTGTGGTCTACTATGAGTCCTGAAAATGGAACGATCACGAAGTCAACTATGTGACCCATGATCTAGCTCTGGCCGTTATAGTGCACACTTTAAAAATGTGGAGGCATTACCTCCTGGGAAGGAAATTTGAACTTATGATAGATCACTTTGGATTGTGATATTTGTTTGACCAACCGAAGCTCAATGCCAAACAAGCTAGGTGGATGGCCCTTCTTAGCGAGTTTGATTTCGAAATCAAACACATTAAAGGAAAAGAAAATAGGGTGGCTGATGCCCTTAGCAGAAGTATGAGAACAATTCACCTAGCAACGGTGAGCACCTGTAAGACGGATGTCAAAGAAAGAGTCATAAATGCACAAGAAATAGATTCCTTCGTCCAAACCGTGACCTCGTACCTCCAGCAAGAGCCCACAGGGATAAAGTATGAAGGTTACCAGATGACAGAAGAAGGTCTGCTCACTTACAGAAGCATATTGTACATTCCATATTGTGACGACTTTAAGAGGTTCATACTGGATGAACTACATAAAATACCCTATACTGGTCATCCAGGATACTAGAAGATGATCACGGCCACCAGGAAACAATTCTATTGGTCTGGGTTAAAGAAAGACATAGCCCAGTACTTGGCCAAATGCATAGAGTGCCAACAGGTTAAAGAAGAACAACGACACCCAGCAGGATTATTACAACCTTTACCAATCCCATAATGGAAATGGAAAATCATCTCCATGGATTTCATCATTGGGTTACCAACCTCGACCAAACATAATGATGCCATTATGGTTGTGGTGGATAAATTAAGCAAGTCTGCTCATTTCATCCCCGTCAAGTTGACTTGCAAGGAAATAGACATCGCCCAAGTATTCATGAAGGAGATATTCAGACTGCATGGTATGCCGAAAGAGATCGTGTCTGACAGAGATATGAAATTACTTCCAACTTTTGGAAATCACTGATGGCTGGTTTAGAGACCAAGTTGTTGTTTAGCACCGCCTATCACCCTCAAACCGATGGACAGACAAAAAGAGTGAACCAAATATTAGAAGACATGCTAAGAATGCATGTAATGCATCAACCCAAGAAGTGGGAAGACTACTTGCCACTGGTGGAATTCGCCTACAACAACTGCTACCAAGCATCCTTAAAGATGAGTCCCTTCGAAGTTCTCTATGGTAGGTCGTGTAACACTCCTGTCAGTTGGAGTAATCCCGTAAATATAATTTCTTTTGGACCCGACATGTTGAAAGAAATGGAACAACAAGTGACTCAGATAAAACAAAACCTGAAGGTCGCTCAGAACCGACAGAAAAGTTATGCCGACCAAAAGAGAACTCTGAGAGAGTTCAAGACGAGAGACCATGTATATCTCAGAGTTAGGCCCAAGAAGAGTTCCTTGAAAATGGGAGCATGTGACAAGTTGGCACCTTGGTATTGTGGACCCTTTGAGGTTCTAGATAGAGTGGGACCTGTAGCCTATAGGCTAGCACTTCCTCCCACAGTAAAATCACATAATGGTTTTCATGTTTCATTATTGAAGAAATATGTACATGATTCTAATCATATAATTGACTCGTCTGTGACCCAGGTGGAACCGGAGGGAGAGTTCCTACCAGAACCTCAATGCATATTGGACAAAAAGGAAACCCCGCTCCGGAACCGAACCATTGCACATGTCAAGGTGCAGTGGAGACATTTTGGCCCAGATGAGGCTACATGGGAAATGGAGGATGCCATGAGACACGCATATCCGATTTTGTTTACCTCTGTGCATACATGTCATATTGAGAGATAGAACATCGAGGAAAATGTTCCTTTAAGGGGGAGGGAATTGTAACACCCTGTTTCCCCCAGTCTGTAAAAATAACTATACAGGCCAAGAATGATGGCAAACTCAAAGATGTGAATGTGTGATTTAAATGGACCTTAGTATAAAAGGTCGACGAATGTAAATAATGTTATGAATATATGTTGCAGGACTGTTGGGAGGGGGATGTGTTGGAAAGAGACCACGATGGCTGATGAAAGGTGGTGGAAGGCACCTGGAATGGTGGCTTTAACTTCCACCGAAAACCAATACCGTATTTGGTCTTCACTGGCCCGAAGATCAAGAGCGGCTCGCTGGCCCTGAAATGAATTACTCGTCAGGTTGGTAGGTCAGGAGGATCCTCATGAGTTAATGAGGGATGGGGGTGAACCACCCATCCGTGTAAGCCTCAGACCTGACCACTGCGGGGAAGTTCATGCCACATGCAACCTCGCCGGAAAATAAAAGGCAGGAAAGAAGTGTGGAAGGGGACAGACGCAACAGAGATCGCGAGAGGGAAAAATCAGAGGAACTCTGGAAAATATAGAGTGAATGATGAGCATAGGAGAAGGAGAGTAACCTTCATTCTCGACTTCTGATGAACAGAGACTGAGTCTCAAGCATCGTGGTCTAGCTCGGGGGTGGCTAGTGGTAAATCCATTCAGAGTCGCTGAGCCTACGGTTGGGTGGAAACGAGCACCCCTCTCAGCAGTTGCATCAAACTTGGTGTTTTATGATAAGTGTTATATCTTGTATCTTGAATGGAATATCTTGAAATGTATGCTCATGGTTGGTGCAATTATAAATAGTTTCGGTATAAGAATATCTGCATGATGCATTGATTGGAAATGGTCGTTACATGCTTATATTGGAATGACCACATTCGGCTTATGTAGATATAGATATGTATATTGAACTAATTCAGATTTCAAGTCCGTTCTCGGAAGATTTGTTCCCTTATTTGTCTTACATGATGCCTTAGATAGATTTCCCCAAAGGGACACCCTTTTGGGATCGCTCCCTTACATTCCCAAAGACCTTTCAGTCCGGTCTTCAAACCTGGCGAAATTTACCCGAGGACCCGAAGGAGATTTTATGGCTTAAGTCTTAGAACCCTGCATGAGAGGGAGGGGTTCTCTTAGATCTCGATATTTCGGTATTTTGGCACCCGGGATACCTAAGTGCGAGTTCCCTTGTACTCACAAATCCTGAAACCCTGATTCACGAAATCCCGAAATGACAACATGCAGATAAGTCTCGACATTTCGGTATTTCGGCACCCGAGATACCTAAGTGAGAGTTCCCTTGTACTCGCAAATCCCGAAACCCCGATTCGTGAAATC
Source organism: Picea engelmannii (assembly GCA_009831015.1). Classification (NCBI taxonomy): domain Eukaryota; kingdom Viridiplantae; phylum Streptophyta; class Pinopsida; order Pinales; family Pinaceae; genus Picea; species Picea engelmannii. The sequence goes on from ML799668.1 coordinate 145,833, forward strand.
TCGAAATGATAGCATGCAGATAAGCCTTGATATTTCGGTATTTTGGTACTCGAAATACCCAAGGGCGATTTTCCTTGTACTCGCAAGTCCCAAAACCCCGACTTGCGAAATCCCAAAATGATAGAGTGTGGAGAAGTTATGATATTTCGGTGTTTCGGCACCCGGGAAACCTAAGTGCGAGACCTCTTGTCTTCGCATATCTCGAAATCCTGACTCTCGAAATCCTGAAATAAGAATAGCGTGGACAAGTCTTGATATTTCAGAGTTTCGGCACCCAGAAAACCCAAGGATCAGTTTTCCTTGTCTTCGCATATCGCGAAATCCTGAAATGGTATAGTGTAACATGGGTCGGCGTTTCAGTACCCGGGAGACCCAAGGGTAAGTTTCCCTTGTACTCGCCAGTCCTGAAATCTCGATTAGTGAAACCCTGACTCGGACCAACGTGGATGAGTTTGATAATTCGGAGTTTCGACTCCCCGGAAAACTAGGAGTGAGACCTCTTGTTCTCGCATAACATGAAATCCTGATAGGCGAAATGCTGAGATGGCTTAGCACGTATAGCATTCGGTGCTTCGACATTTCGGTACCCAAGATTCCCATGGGTCGGTTTTCCTTGTAGTCATCGGATGCGAAATCCCAATATGGTTTAGCATGTTTAGAATTTGGTGATTCGAAGTTTCGGCTCCCGGGAAAACCAGGGGCGAGACCTCCTGTCTTTGCATAGCCCAAAATCCTGACTTGCAAAACCCCGAAATAGTAATAGAGCATATGAGATATGGTATTTCGGTGTTTCGACACCCGAGATACCTAGACGCAAGTCCCTTGTACACGCCAGTCCCGAATTCCTGACTTGCGAAATCCTGATATGGCTTAGCGCATGCAGATTTGGTTTGCGATGTTTCGGCACCCGGAAAATCGAAGGGTATGAACCCCTCGTCCTCTTCTACCATGAAAACCTGGTACACGAAACTCCGAAAGGTGGATTGCCAGATTTTTATCTGAGGCATTGTTAGATGTGACGAACTGTTGGTTCCTTTCGGGTTTCGGCACCTCGAGAGATAAGAGAGCAGGGGAACACATGCATCGTGATTTCCTGAATCGCGAAAGTCGGGAGCACCTCTCCGGTAAGGCCTATGGTCATAGCCGATGATCATATGGGTACGGATAAGGGATGGTAGGGTCTGCATCAGGCCCCGTAGGAATTCAGGGAATTTTATTCCTCGGAGAAAAGAAGAAAAAGCCGAAAATATTTTGGTTCCCGTAGTGGGTGTGTGACAATCCACTTTTCACACACTTTCTATCAATGTTTTCTCTTTTTACACTATTTCATAACCCTTCATAAAGGGATATGTCCTTTAAATAAATAATTAATTCCCAATACCATGGGAAAATACCTTAAACCCATGGGTTTTCAAACTACCATTTCACATGCACCCATTTTTTAATATACTTGTAGACCTGTATATGTAAATCAATATTGAAAATGTTGTATGTATTGTAATGTCGTAATATGACATTAATGACATCATTAATCCTTTGACATCCATGACAACAATTCCAACACATGACACATGTTGCACTTAAATGAATGTTTCTTGTAGCTTAGTGCTTGAAGGGGACACTGACCATCTAGATTTAGTTATATTGCTCAAGTAAGCCTTTCTCAAGATCTATTATGCACATATTTAAAAACAAGCGTACTAGATTACCTTTGGTGTCGCTTTGTCTATAAATTTGTCGATACTCTTTCCAATGTGCTAGGAGGTCAAGTCATCCCAAAATATCATGACAAGTGTGGGATTTGAACCCATACTAATATCACTTTAGGGATGTCCTCTTCAATCTTGAAGTCTAGTATCCAACAATTCATGTATAGTCCTCGAGGGCTCATGAAGTAAGGCCCATTTTTGAAGATCAAATCATGATCGACCTTCCATTAAACAAAAAACAACATAGCCCCCCCATCACATAGAAAAAATTCAATGTCCCCTAAAATATGGGAACCAAATAATTGCTAGCCAAAGCTCAATTACCTTATTGTTTGCCAATTGGTCCATCAATTTCCCTGCCATAGCCTTCTTTGCAAAGAGGGTTTTTTTCCTTGGAGATGGGGTTGTGATCTTGATCTTTGGAACGTCTTTCCCTTGCTTCAAAGCCTCTACAACAAGGCTTTGGAACTTTGAAACCTTTGTCTCAAAGCCCTACGTGAAAGACCCTTTATTCTCTACTATGATGGCAAATGTGTCATTCTTCTATGTCAAGTGAGTCTATTCCGAGTGGTTGTGGGATGGAGTGTTATCCTTCCTACTTGATTCTATTCCCATTAGTGACATGTTGAACTCACATTGAGTATATTGTTGTAATGGCTTCGAGCCATATTATTGATCATTAATTTTATTTTATTTTAAAGTCAATTGGGTTTATCTCAGGTGGTTGGGAGAAATTAGTGTTATCCTCCCCATCTAGGTTCAATTCCCCCAAGTGACATGTTGAGCTCATAACGAGTATTATTATTGTTTGTAATGGATTCAAGCCCTATTGATGAGTTGCCTTGTGCGCTCCATGAGTATCATCCTCGAAATGAGAGAAAGTAAATATTTATATAAATACAAAGTATTTCTTTTTATATAATTTAATCTATCAACTAGAAATTACTTCATTATATTTATCAATTTAAGTACAAAATTTTCCAAAAAAATATGTTATCATCCATCAAAATATTTAACCAATAAAAAATGATTTTTATATGACTTCTATAATATTTTAAATAGATAAGATTTGTTAATTCCATAATACCAAAAAAAAAAAAGAGATTTATTTTTTCTCCTAGTTTATAATAAATTAATAAGATTGTTATTTCCATAATACCTAAAAAGAGATTTATTTTTTCTCCCCGTTTATAATAAATTATTAAGATATAGAGTGAAATCTTTATACCAAGTTGATTTTTTTGAATTTTCATAATACCAAAAAAATAATATTGGTTTTTTTTTTCCAATTTATAATAAATTATTAAAACATAGAGATTTAATATTATATGCATTTTTATTTGTGGAAAACTAAACAATTTGTAGTTTTTAAGAGCTTCTCATCTAAGAATAATGAAAATCTACAAGTTTTGCAAATTCTGAGATTATAAATGGGTTTTTCAGTACTCATTTTCGTTGGAGCAACTTCATACTATGATTTTAGTAATATAACTAGCACAACCACATAATTGTGGTTGATGAACGCCAAAAGGTTGATAAGATGAAAAGAATCTTTAAAAGAATATATTAAATTTTATTATTGATTAACAAATAAATGGTTGAGCTTCATTTATCTGGTGTTAATATTTTAATTTATGTTAATCACTTACATGGCAATCAGTTAGCTATCAAAGTAATTTTTAAATATGATTAGGTAAATGTAAAAAAGTAAACACATAAAACCGATGTCTTTATAATAGCTAGGAAGTTAATGATTGAAATCACAACCATTTATTTTGTGTGACTACTAAGAATATTCCAGCCATATTTAATCATGTCCATAGAAAACTTATTAAGCACTAAACCCCTATTAAATCTGCCCATTGTCAATAAATGTACGCCTTTCGACGTAAATATGAAATTTTAAAAATTGTTGACAAAAAAATCACAAAAAAAAAAAGGTGTTTTACTACATTATTAACTTATTTCTCACCTTATTAATTCAACACCTTTTTACGCTTTGTATCCCAAAGAACTCCAAAGGTGAAAGCAAGATTTTAAGAAAGTTTAAGTTTGTTTTGTTAAATATATGACAGTGTTTTATATGAATGTAATTTCTAAAGAATTCTTCATTTTATTAAAAAATAATTCATTCTAAGGTACAAATTAGTAGGAAGGAAAAAAAGTAACATTCTAAATCCAATAGAATTATAAGAATAATTAAAAAATAATTCATTTAAGGTACAAATTAGTAGAAAAAAGTAACATTGTAAATCCAATAGAGCTATACGAATAATTAGTAGAAAAAAATAATATTGTAAAGGGGTTTCCAATAAATCTATATTTGAGCAAGGGGTTTCCAAACCTGGGATGGGAAGGAACTCAATGGAATTAGGCCCTAGGCTATGGAAAAATTGCGTCACGTTGCAGACTATGTCAGGAAACGAGCCATCTAGAGGTAGTGAGGACAAGGAGATTATGAAAAGATGGATATCAAATCTCAAAACAATCTCATGGAGGAAAACCCTGCAATGTTAGGAGAAAATACGTGACACAAGATGGTTTTCAAATAGTCAAAAGAAGGAAAAGATGGCAATCTCGTGGAGGAGGGAAAGCATGCAAAGCATGCAAAGCGGGGGAGGCAGACAAGGTGACACAATATGGCTTTCAAATAGTCATAAAAGAAAGGAAAAGATTGTTGGTGTTAGTGTCAGAAGTCACTCCTGGATTTCTTGCAGGAGCAGAGCCCAACGCCCATCAGTTTTATGTCACGATAATTTTAATGGGTGATCAAATGGGTAGAGACTCAGGAAGATATAGCTCTAACTCAGGGACTGGGTCCAATATGTAAGGAACAAAGGAGGTCTTTATCTAACTTCAGTCAGTGAGTTGATTAAAGATGAGCAGGTTGAAGACTTGGGAGAGGAATGAACAAACTACCTTGGGCAACAGGCCTTTCAGCAGTTTGCAGAAGAAAAAATCTAAATGCAAGATCCTCTTGGTTCAGAGTTTTGGGTAGCTGAAGGGGTGACTTGACTGGATCCTCCAATTCCAAGTCATTCAGCATCGATAAAATCACAAGACCGATTAGAGACAACGCAAATGTTACAGTGATCCAACCTACATCATCCTATAATAGCTACAACTCGACTGGATCCTCCAATTCCGAGTTGTTCTAATACAGTATGAACAAAGACATGGAAAGAAGATGACATTCATAAGGCAAGAAGTCTCAGATGTTAATACATAATCAGAATAACTAGTGCTTCATTAAAGATTTACAATCGGGAGCCTAGCTCAACCATCGATAATTAAAAAATACCAGGACTGAGTCTATATACTCAGGAAAATTCGCCTAACAGAGGCGTGCTCAGTCATCCAAGGCGTGGTGTCCCTTCAGTCAAACTCGGATTGATATTCTTCGTCAGGCGCCACCTTAATTGTGTATGGCTCCTGCAAGGGGAGTAGCTAAGCCATTAAGTGCCGAGTTAGCGTGTGCAGACTTCTCTGGCTAGTCGAGGACTTCGGCATGGCTTCTTTGAAAAAACGGTACATAGGACCCTCTCGGGCAGACAGCTTGCCAGATCCTCCATACTTTACACTTAATGAGTGAGGAGAGGTTTCAACCACTCCCTCTCACCTTCATTTACTCCAAGCGAGAAACAGGATCGAGATCGGATCCGACGGCACCTGGAGATCGCGATGACCCCCTCTGTGACTGAACTCGACGCCTTTGGTCCCTCTTGCACAGCTCTTTTCATTTTCCAAGTGACCACGGGCTGTGACCCTATGTTTATTTTAAAAGAGGCTTTCGATGTTCGTGAATAGGAAGGGGTTGATCCTTGCTCATCTCAGTCGCGATGAGCGAAACGCTGAGATGGCTTAATTTGGCATCACGCGTCCCTCTCAGATCCGACGGTCTTGAACTCACTCGACGATATTGTGGGCCCGGGTCCTGGACGCTCCTGGCACTTTGCGTTTCGGGGATATGAAGGAGCTGCTCCTTGAGCGTCGGAGTCGCAATGGGCGAAAAGGCGAGGGGCCTAATCGCACACCATGTGTTCCTTTTGGATGGACGGTTGAGACTGCTCCATGATGCTGCGGGCACGACTTTCGGTGCTTTCAGGGTTCGAGGTTTCAAGATGTAGACCGTCATGGGACCTTCACCCTTCGAACTCCCGAATGCCGAAATACCGTCGCGATTAGACCTCGTGCCACGCATCCTTTGGATGGATGATTGTTGTCCTTTCCTGCATGCAATATAGGCGCTATCCATCGTGCTAATCTTGGCGCAACTCTGCTAATCGTGATTCCCCGCCAACCATTGATCTGCTCCTATGAATGAATATGGACCATCGACCATATAATTTCGCTTGCTTACTTGCTTGGAAACCTGAAACATGATCTTTCCATGCTACGCTTGGATGTTTCTTGTGCAACTTGTAGACCTAAATACTCTTGCGCCTAGGACGAGAATTGTTACTAACATTAGGCTCCATGCGGGATAGAGTCGTCCCTGTGATGCTCTAAGGACTCATTTTGCAGTTCCAGTGCCTTGTTGTTGGGCTATGGGGTCATTTATTTAAAACTTAAAGACGGAAAGAAAAGCAATATTTACAACTGCAAAAGAGCCATGTGCAGCTCAAGAGAATAATCTTTTTAGGAAATGCCCATTCACAGGGCCATTGAAAGCTTCTTGGTCTTTCAAATCCCGTAACCTGTAGGTATTATTCAAGAATACTTCGGAGACTTTGAAAGGTCCGATCCACAGGGCTTCGAATTTTCTGTGCTTGCCTTTATCTTGTTTAGGAGCATCCCATTTCAGTACCAGATCTCCTATCTGAAACTCTTCCTTCTTGGCCTTCTTATCAAAAACCTGCTTGATCTTCTACTGATGGTCCTGAATCCTGCTCATTGCATGTTCTCTGGCTTGCTGAACTTCCACTAGTTGATGAATCCTCCTGATCATGTTATCAGGCTCTTCTTGATGATCCTGGAGGAATTTTGCTACAGGGATGGCTAGCTGAGAAGGGAAAACAGACTCCGCTCCATAGACTAATTGGAAAGGGGAGATGCCTATGGATCTCTTTGGGGTCACTCTATCGACCCATAAAGCAAATTTCAACCTTGAATGCCAGGCCTTCTTATTGTCCTCCAATAGTCTTTTGATGATCCTTATTAGGATTTTGTTGGAGGACTCTGCTAAACCATTTCCCTGGGGATAGTATGGGGTGGAATGAATCAGCTTGATCCCAAAACGCTCACAGAACTGGGCTAACGGCTCAGCCCTGAAGGAGGCTGCATTATCGGTGACAATTTTACTTGGGCAGCCGAACCTTGTGATGAGATCTTCCAGGAATCCAATGATTACCTTGTGGGAAGCATTTCTGGTGGGGATAGCTTCAATCCACTTGGTAAAGAAATCTGTAACAGCTAGGATCCATCTATGTTGCCCACTGGAAGCGGGGTGAATTTCTCCAATGAAATCTAGGCCCCATTGCTAGAAAGGTCCTGAAACAACCATAGGATTTAACGGTAAGGACTTGAGCTGTTGTTTTCCTGCAAATCTTTGACACTTGATGCAGGCTCTGACCCTTCTGCAGACGTCAGTGAACACGGTGGGCCAGTAGTATCCATCCCTGAGGATTTTGTAGGCTGTGGTTTTCCAGAAATGATGCTCTCCACATAGGCTGTCGTGAAATTCAACCATGATCCTATCAGCCTCTTGTGGATCTACACATTTCAAAAGCAACCCCAGGGGGTCTTTCCAATACAAAACTTGATTGACAAGGTAGTATCTGACTACTTTGAGCTTCAGAGCCTTTGACTTGCTTCTTTGCAGGTCGTTTGGAGGCTGCAACTCTTGCAGAAAATAAATGACATCCTTATACCAGGGACATCGAGCCAATGGGGGCTCCCTTTGAGGCTCTATTTCAGACATCCGATCCTGCTGAGTTCCTAAGCATTCGTTGATGAAACTTACCCCCAAATCTTGGCAATTGGCTTCAGCTAACAGCTTGGCTAAACCTTGACCTTTGATCAATTTCGTAGGTTTTATTTCCAGGTCAAATTCCAAAATCTTGGCTATCCACTTGCTCCTCCTCCCGTCTATGTCAGGCTGAATAAGAATGTCTTTAATAGCAGCTGAGGGGACATAGGCAATGATTTTTTACTGCAGTACATAGGTTCTAAAGGCCTTAAGAGCCTTTACCAGGGCATAGGCCTGCTTCTCCATAGCGTCATACCTGACTTCGACATCCCTCAATGCTCGGCTGAAATAGGCAATAGGCTGCTCTAGCCCAACCTCGTTTGTCTGTAATAAAACAACAGCCACCGTGTCAGGTGAGGCAAAGGAGAAAATAAGGAAATCCTTTGAGTAATCGGGACTGATAAGCACAGGGGCTTCAGTCAAGGCCTTCTTTATTTGCTCAAAGGACTTTCGCGATTCATAAGTCCACCTTACTTCATTTCCCTTCCTTAACATGGTTGTTATAAGTTTTACCTCCTCAGCAAAGTTAGGAACAAACCTCCTCAGAAAATTAATCTTGCCAAGGAAAGATTGAACTTCCTTCCTAGATCTCGGGAGTGATAAGGCTAGTATTGCCTCAACTCTACTAGGATCGATCTTGACTCCTTCCGTTGATACTATGTGGCCTAGTAACTTTCCCTCCTGCATGACGAACAAATATTTCTTGGGGTTTAATGAAATGCCAAAACTCCTGCATTTCAGGAAAACCTTTCTGAGATGACAACAATGTTCTTTATCAGATTTTGAAAATACTGTTATGTCATCCAGATAGATGACCACAAATTTATACTTTTCCGCAATGAAATCTATATCCATGGCACGTTGAAACATTGCCCCTGCATTCATCAATCCAAAAGGCATTTTGGCATACATGAATGTACCCCATGGAGTGGTAAATGTCGTCTTTTCCCTGTCCTCAGGAAGAATAGAGATTTGGTTGTAGCCAGAGAATCCATCGATCATGGATATCCTGGATGCTCCTGTTACCCTCTGCAATATATGTTCCATCTTTGGTAAGGGGTAGTTATCCTTCCGTGAGCTCCTGTTCAGGTTTCTGAAGTCTACACAGAGTCTGATTTCTCCATTCTTCTTCCTTACTGGGACCAAGTTGGCCACCCACTCTGAGTATCTCAGTGGCATGATGATTTGGGCTTGTAGCAGCTTCTTCACTTCCCTCTCCGTGATAGGCAACAACATAGGATTGATCTGTCTTAGCTTCTACCTAAACAGATTTGCCTCCCTTTTCAATGGGATTTTATGCTCAATGACAGAAGTGTTATATGTTTTGAGATCTTCATAGGTCTAGGCAAAAACATCAGCAAATTCCCTCAAAAGTCTAGCGTATTCAGACCTCTGCTTCTTTGTCAGACTTCTTGACAATTTGACAAATCTGGGTTCACTCTCAGTGCCAATGTTGCACTGAATAGTATCAGTTTCATCCTCTGAGCTTTCCCCTTTTAATGACACATCATTTCTATCAAAAATCCTTTCCAAAGGAACCAGTCCCCTTGGAATATGGTTGCTGGGGAGTTGCACAATATTTTTCTTTACAATTTTACTCAGAAACTTACCCCCATCAAGCTCTTCTTCAGAGACAGATTCTTGGTCGATATGCATCTTCGAAAATTCTTTGACAGTCTCCAAGAATCTCTTGATATCAAGATCATCCTCGAATACCTTCCAATGTTTGACATTGTCAGGTATGGAGGGCCTGTATTTTACTTCTACATCGTATCTGAATTTGGGCGGCAAGGGCACTTTGAAATTGCTTGCTGATGTAGCCAAGGAATCTGCCACTATGTTCTTCTCTCTTGGGACGAAAGAAATGTTGAATGTTGAGAAGAAACTGTCAATTAAGTCCCATACCTCATTTCTGTAGCTTCTGAGTCGAGGATGCTTAGCCTGATAAGCATTTCTGATTTGCTGGACCACCAACTCTGCATCTCCGAACACTTCTACCTCCTGAATTCCAATTTCCTTTGCGGCTCTTAATCCTAGGACAAGAGCTTCATATTCTGCCACGTTGTTGGTAGCTTCAAATTCTAGTTTGTACGACAGAGATATGTTTTCCTGAGTAGGTGACACAAAAAACACCCCAGCACCAGCGCCTTCCCTGGAACAGGCTCCATCAAAAAACATTTTCCAGATGGGGGTGATGGAGGGAGGAAATTTATGGGAAGTGGTGGGCAACTTTCTGAGTTTCAGAGGAGTCTCGGGAGCATTAGTGAGTTGTATTACACTGAAACCTAAATCAGTGTCCAAGGCAAAAATGGGATGGTTGGTAAGGTTGGCTTCATCACTGATTATATAGGCTAGTTGGGCTTCCCTGTATAGCCTCCTATGTTCTCCTCCAAACACTGGGATAATAACATATGTGAGGTCCATCTGTAAAGTTCCCCCCAGTCTTTTATCCAAGATCTTGACAACAACATATCAAATTTGGGGGGGACATCAGCCACTACAACATCCATGACCACACTCTTCATGGGCAACTGAAACAAGGTCACGACTAGGTCTTTGATAACTCCCAGACATTGAACTTTCCTGGAGTCAAAGGAATAGAGGTCATGATAGGCCCGGGTGACTTCTAGCCCTAACTCTTCCATGACAATTTTGGGCATGAGGTTGTGAGAAGCCCCCAAATCCATCAAGCAGTTGTGCAGTACCTTGTCATGTATGTTCAAGGAAGTGTAGAAGGGAGGGGATGAGTCATTCCTGTCTTCTACCATAGGACCTAGAATAACTGCATGCTTTTCATCTTTCAAATTGATGGAGTCTGTGGGAAGGCATGAGACCTCAGACTGTAGAAGCTCAGAGAAGTGTTTCTTGAATCCTTCATGTTTAATTAATTCGGTCAGGGGCACCGGGATTCTAATCTTTTGAATTTCATGCTCGAAATTAAAAGAGGATGTAAGCTTCGGGATTTCTCTTATTTTAGGAACATGACTCTGGACTATGGGAGAGAGGGGTCAGGTCTTCTTACCTCTGTGACTGTCTGCTACTTCATTAGCAGGTTTCTCTGTTCTAGAGAACTGCTCAAGAACATCAGGTGCTACTGTCTTTTTCTTGGACCTCAGGTCATACCTGCCTTGGCTACCACTAGCCTTGTCCCCCTTGCTCAATTCATTTAGCTGACTGCCCATAAGAGACTCCTCGTATGTTGATTGAGTGAGATGAGGAAAAGGAGGAGTGTCTCCTAAGCAATGGATTTCAGGATCAAGCTCATCTGTTTCCCCCTCTTCCTCCTTGGCCACAAAATTGTTTTGAAAAGGGGCCTGAATTTTTTGGTCTTCTCTGTCTCTTCCCCTCTCTCTTTGCATAGTCGGGGGAGCAATATTGTTTGGCCTCCTAAAACCTCCTTTGTTTTCGGCACTTTGAGGGCCCTTGTACGCTTGCCTCCCCTCCACCTTCATTCTCTCCATCTCTGCAGATAGAGACTTCACCATCTTGGTCAGTTCATCCACTTGAGGGTGGGGCACTGATGCGCCAGAAGTCGAGGCTTCAGATCTTCCCTTTCTCCTGTCTGCGTCAGCCTTGTTCCTCAGTTTGTCAGTTGCTAATACATTAGATTCCACCTCTATGGCCGCATCTTGCATTTGAGCTAAGGAGGTGGCTCTTCTTTCTCTCAATAAAAGACAGAAATCGGGGCCAAACGCACTAGCATAAGAAATCTTGGCCGAGGCTTCTGAGGGTTTTATTTCAGTAGGAATTTTATTATACATCTTATTGAATCTTTTGGAGAAGTCAGAGACAGACTCTCCTTCCATCTTCTTCAAAGACCCGAACTCTGTCATGTAATACATGAAATCCTTCCTATCTCCCCACTGCCTCAGGAAAACATTATCCAGAGCTTCAATTCTAGCAATAGATCCGGGGGTCAATCCTCTAAACCACTTCCTCACCTCGCCATCCAGACTCTAGACGAAAAATCTCATCCAGACATCTTTGTTTTCAATGTTCAGGTTGTCTGCATAACTATAGAAAGAAGCCAAGTGCTCTTCCGCAATTATATCTCATTCCCCAGTGAACTTAGGCATATACTTCAAGTAATCTCTAGCAGGGAGAGGGTTCATAGGATGGGGTAGGATTAAGAGGGCATATCGGGCAACAACTATGGCATCCATTCTATTTAGAGGGGGATTAGCACCAGCCATAGGAATATTAGGTGGAGGAGAACTTGGAGGAGAAGGAGTGCAAACGGGGGATATCGGGAATGAGCCTCTGAGTGGAATGGGAAACAATAGGGGATTTAGGGAGGAGGCTAATGGGCTTAAGTCAGTGGATGCTCTTCTTTGTGCAGAAACGACAACAATAACAAGAGGAGGAGTGGGGAAATCTTATGTGGTCCTGGGTCTATGCCAAGGTACAGTTTCAGGGGAGAGGGGAGTGACAAGGATTTGTCCTTCCAATTTGAGACTAGGAAAGGAAAACTTAGTAGGAACACTCCCGAAATTTAGGAAACGGGAAACTTCAGAAACAGGTCTGTCAAGAAACTGAGGAGGAGAAAAAGGAGTTCCTACAGAAGGATATGGCGGATTACCTGGTTCGGCGGTGCAAGATTCTCCTTTAGAGGCCTTTCCTTTTCTGAGAACCACCTCCGGATCAGTTTCAGGTGTAGCTAGAGGCAACTGTGGATGGGACCGCGTGTGCCTGCCTCTGAAAGCCACAATTAACACGGCAGGTTCACCACAGTGGAGTCGTCACAATGGAGTTGCCAAGTGCACAGTAGCAATCTTCAAAGGCTCTGATACCTGATGCACCTTCAGAATCAGAGGCTCAATGTCGATCAATCCCGAGGAAAATTTTCAACTTCGTCATCGACAACAACGCCAGAAATGTTAGCGTCAGAAGCCACTCCTGGATTTCTTGCAGGAGCAGAGCCCAACGCCCATCAGTTTTATGTCATGATAGTTTTAATGGGTGATCAAATGGGTAGAGACTTAGGAAGATATAGCTCTAACTCGGGGACTGGGTCCGGTATGAAAGGAACAAAGGAGGTCTTGATCTAACTTCATTCAGTGAGTTGATTAACGATGAGCAGGTTGAAGACTTGGGAGAGGAATGAGCAAACTACCTCAGGCAACAAGCCTTTCAGCAGTTTGCAAAAGAAAAACTCTAAATGCAAGATCCTCTTGGTTCAGAGTTTCGGGTAGCTGAAGGGGTGACTTGACTGGATCCTCCAATTCCAAGTCATTCAACGTCGAGAAAATCACAAGACCGATTAGAGGCAATGCAGCTGTTACAATGATCCAACCTACATCATCCTATAACAACTACAACTCGACTGGATCCTCCAATTCTGAGCTGTTCTAATACAATATGAACAAAGACATGGAAAGAAGCTGACATTCATAAGGCAAGAAGTCACAAATGTTAATACATAACCAGAATAACCAGTGCTTCATTAAAGCTTTACAATCGAGAGCCTAGCTCAACCATCGATAATTACAAAATACCAGGACTGAGTCTATATACTCAAGAAAAGTCGCCTAACAAAGGCCTGCTCAGTCATCCAAGGCATGGTGTCCCTTCAGTCAAACTCGGACTGATATTCTTTGTCAAGCTCCACCTTAACTGTGCATGGCTCTTGCAAGGGGAGTAGCTGAGCCATTAAGTGCCGAGTTAGCGTGTGCAGATTTCTCTGGCTAGTCGAGGACTTCGGCATGGCTTCTTTGGAAAAATGGTACACAGGACCCTCTCGGGCAGACAGCTTTCCAGATCCTCCATACTTTACACTTAATGAGTGAGGAGAGGTTTCAACCACCCCCTCTCACCTTCATTTACTCCAAGCGATAAACAGGATCGAGATCGGATTTGACAACACCTGGAGATCACGATGACCCCCTCTGTGACTGAACTTGACGCCTTTGGTCCCTCTTGCACAACTCTTTTTATTTTGCAAGTGACCACGGGCTGTGACCCTATGTTTATTTTAAAAGAGGCTTTCGACGTTCGTGAATAGGAAGGGGCTGATCCTTGCTCATCTCAGTCGCAATGAGCAAAACGCCGAGATGGCTTAATTTGGCGCCACGCATCCCTCTTAGATCTGACGGTCCTGAACTCACTCGACGATATTGTGGTCTTGGGTCCTGGACGCTCCTGGCACTTCGCGTTTCGGGGATATGAAGGAGCTTCTCCTTGAGTGTCGGAGTCACGATGGGCGAAAAGGCGAGGGGCCTAATCGCACACCACATGTTCCTTTTGGATGGACGGATGAGATTGCTTCGTGATGCCGCGGGCCCGAATTTTGACGCTTTTGGGGTTCGGGGTTTCAAGATGTAGACCATCATGGGACCTTCACCCTTCAAACTCCCAAATGCCGAAATACCGTCATGATTAGACCTCGTGCCACGCGTCCTTTGGATGGACGGCTGTTGTCCTTTCCTGCATGCAATATAGGTGCTATCCATTGCGCTAATCTCGACGCAACTCTGCTAATCGCGATTTCCCACCGACCATCGATCTGCTCCTATGGATGAATCTGGACCGTCGACCATATAATTTCGCCCGCTTACTTGCTTGGAAACCTGAAACTGGATCTTTCCATGTTGCGCTTGGGCGCTTCTCGCGCAACTTGCAGACTTGAATACTCTTGCACCCAGGATGAGAATTGTTACTAACAGTTGGGTTGGGGAGGCTCCCAATGGGAACCATGTGATGTAGAAGACCAAGGTCAAGCTTAAGCTCCTAAATCGAAGAAGGCACGACAGATTTTAGAATCTGGAAATGACACTTCATAATAGGAAATCGCAATGCCAATGAATAATTCTCCAAAATGTTGTTCAAGAGCTCTTTCTCGCAATTCTCATCGTGGAAACTCCTTCTACATGCCCTATTTATCAGGGTAATGGATATATACCAAAGTAGATCTATCTTAACTCTGGATTTATCATGCACCGAAAAGCATCAAATTTTTTTAGATGAAAACAAATTTAGAGTAGAAAAATTGAAGAAATGTTAGTTCTTTATATATATATATATATATATGCCACATATCAACTCCATGTTGAGCACAAAATAAATGGCACATCTCTCTCATATCCATCATTCAAATGTTTTAACCAAAATTCCTGGAGATGTAATTTTTTTTATGTTTGCATCTGGAAGAATTTTGGTTAAAAAATTTGCATCTCAAAGGATTAGATGCCTCTAGGTGCATGATAGATCCAAAGTTAAGATGGATCTACTTAGGTTATATATATATATATATATATATATATATATATATGTCACTTATCAAACTCCATGTTGAGCACGGAAGGAATTGCCCATCGAATTGCCCATCGTCTTGGTACATACTCAACCCACCATTCAAATGTTTTAACCATAAGAATT